>JASANW010001356.1:0-81616 GCA_030849725.1 Trypanosoma boissoni
CGATGGGATTAATACCATCGGTGAAAGGTATTCACTAGCTTCCGATCTTATTTTTGATAGAAGCACAATGAAAAAAATCCTCACTTGAGAACATTCATAAAGCAGGCTTCCAAAATTATTATTATTGTTATTATTAAATAAGGTCAGGTACAACTGACTGTACCGAACATAGCTATAAGAGCCATTTATTACCGTGGTTATCGCGGTTCGTCCCTTCTAATTTGAATACAATAACCTTAACGCGGTGTGATCACTATACTCGAATTGCATGTCTTTCATTGGTGTTGAATTCGTAGTACATTCGTTTGCTCTACCTCAAATACTTTAGAAGAGCTCACTAAAATCAAAATGTGACTTCCACGTAGTACACGGCTTCCGGTCATTCCAGGTACACTACGGCGATCAAGTATGTATCTTCCAAATATGAGCGAGTTCGTCTGCGAATATTTATGCACTGCTGAGAGTACTAAGGAAAAGCAAAAATAGAGTAAAACACCTAGGGGCCGCATCGTATCATTGAATCTTCTAAACTCCTCAAAATAAAAAAATATATAGATATATGCATATATATTAAAAATAAAAAGAATCATGGTTTGAGCACTCGTAAGATAAATCAACAAAATACAGTTGAGCACAAAGCACAAAATACGCTTTAAACCAGTTCACTATTTTCTCAATATGTGAAGATTTTTTTTTTTTTCTCAACCCTGTGGATGAGCGTTTTGCTCATTTGATGCGTCCCCTGTAAGCATCGTCAATTCCTCTGTCATGGCGGGGTCGAAAACTACTGGATAAAACGGACCCTGTATCAAAGCATCAGGCTGAAACATTGTTGTGTGGGGTAACAGCGGTCCGTTTTGGGTGGCATAGGTTTTATCTCCCATGTAATGAACAAAGCAACAGCGCACGGTATCCAAAGAGCGATTACCATGCGTTGCAAAGAGAGTGAGTGGGTGAACAAGTAATGCTTCGCCCCGCTTGAGAGGCACTGTAACAGGTGGCGTATCCATAAGCATTTCACTCTCTTCCTCATTCATAATTTCCCATATCGTATTAAGCTGCTGGGACTCATCCTTTGAGGGATCGTACGGAACAGGGGGAAGCAAATTACCTTCTCGCCAGCGATGACTCCCAGGCACAAGACAAGGTGCCCCACGGTCTTTGTTCATTGTGTCCAGAGCAATCATAACAGTTACGTGATTAACAGGTTTTGTGTGTTGCCAACGGGAGTAGTTCTGCTGCCACGGTACACAAGGGCCCACACGAGCAGACTTCATAAACACCTCGTCGTACCACAAACGAACAAGCGAGTTCCCTAAGATTTGCGAAGCGGCAACGGTGATAGTGGGCAGATAAATGAGATCATGCATTCCCCATGATGCACGCCACTGCCCTTGACAATAAAACAATGGGCCACCGGTGAGGTCTGCCAGAGATGTTGCGTACAACTTTTCCATCTTTGGGTGGTGTTCAACATTGTTCGCCAACTCATTGACTTCGTCAGCAAGTTTGTCAATTTGTTGGGCATCAAGAATAGGATAGGGTAGCTTCACGTAACCCAGCTGATGAAAGCTGTTCACGACTTCAGGTGCAATCACAAATTGCCCGTACTCATCCACATCCGGGAGGGAGCCATACAGACAACCAAGGGCACCATTAACGTCTTTCAGATCCGCTGGTAACTGACCCCGAAGGAACTTAAGGACGTACGATTTATACCGGGACGATGACAGTGATGCCCCAGAAACACCTAAGGATGATGAGGATAATGCAACAGATAGCTTAGGATGCCTCAAACAACCTGCGACCACACGACTGACGTGCATATGAAAAGGAATATACTAATAGCTACATAGACGTGGGAAACAAACCGACAATAAAAGGCACAACAACAACAAAAACAAAAAGAATCCATGGATAAGTAGGGAAAAGCATTACATCCCATCACAAATGGGCAGAGGAATGTCTACAAGAAAAGAAAAAAGAAAAAAGAAGAAGTGGAGAATAGCAAGCCAATAATTTGTTTACTTGTTTTTTTTTTTAAATTCACAACAATTTGAATCCTTTTACTCGCTTCCTTTATTTTTGCGGTTTTCCTCTTCCCCCCTGCTTCAAATCTCGCCACAAATACAACAAGAGCACTGCTTCGCCCTACAATCCTTTGCCAATTTTTTTCAGCTTTTCCTTCTTCCACTTGTGAAAGAATGTCTTATTTGCATCCGCCTCCCCTGTTTCCTTCACCTTTTTCTTCTTTCCTCGAGAGAGCACCCGCACCTCTTCCTCTGGCGCGTGACCACCCGTACGGGGAACTTTATGTGGATTTGTTGAGGCCTTCATGGCCGCGGTGGGCGCCACTTCTCGCTTGCGCCGCTCAAGATGTTTGCGCTTGTCCTTCTCCTGTTTCACCAAACGCCGCAGCCGCGCCTTCTTAATGTCAAATGTGTTAAATTGCGCGGCAGGTCTAAGGGCTTTGATGCCTTGCAGAAATGCTTCAGAGGGGTGGATGAGGTTTCGCTCAGGGCGCAGTGTGTTGTTCCACCAGTTCAGCTCACTCGCGTCGTCAGGGGCAATGGAATAGAGAAGCGCAAGACGAGGATTTTGTACCCCATCCGTCGCACTCTTTTGAACGACAATGTTTGTTCCTCTGATGAACTTCTTGCGATTACGAGGCACAGCGTCGGTACTCATTACTAAAAACAAACAAACAAACAAACACAAATCTTTTTTTTTTTTTTTATGTGAATATCCACGTATCGATTCGGCCTCGACCCACCCTTACCTATATCTTGGAACATAAAACCGAGAGACCAGAAGAGAAAAAAAATATATATAACTTTGGATTAGTTTCTAGATACACCCACACCAAAAAACCACCTCTATAGGTCTGTGTAACCAAGAATCAAGAAAAACAAAGTAAGGAATATATTAAATCAAAAGTTATGAAGTGGCAGCTTTAAAGGGTCTTCCTAGCCCCGAAGCACCCCAGCGAGGAGGGTCACAACGGGATTGCGTGTGATGGAAAAATAAATAAAAAAAAGTCTCTATTCATAGGACCCCCCCTCTTTTCTAAAGAGGTAATCGCGTTCTGTTCCTAGTTGTGGACTTGAAAGTCTGGTTTAGTTAGGTTAGGTAGAAGAAAATAGATGTGTAAAACGATGGGGTGACTTTCATCAAGTAGTTGATAGCCGTATCCCAGTTGACATTCTTTTCACAAACTCCTAAGAAAAAGAAACCAACAACAACAACAAGAACAAAAAAGTATATCAACGCGATAAAAAATAAAATAAAATAATTTCAAAAAAGAAAAAAAAAAGAGTGACAAAAAAACTAGTTGACATATGGAGATCTAAGCAACGGTACTACATTGCAATTTCAGATTATCCTGTTTTTTTCTTCTTTTCTACTATGCACTGAAATACGAAAACAACAAAAGAGTTGCAAAAACAAACAAACGAGCAAAAAGCAAATATATGTAAACACCTTAACACGTTCATTTCGTTACATTTTCACGCGTGGGTTTTTGCCAATGAAGTTCTCTGATACAACTGAATTGCTTGGTGAACAAGTTCTAAAAATTTATCTTTGGGCAACCAAATATTGCTGAAGAGCCTCCTGTTTGAATTCCAGATTACGTTGGCCGCGGCAAATCCAGGTTCGAGCTCCGCCGGGTCTTGCGCCGCCACGAAAGGTATGTGAGCGGATTGCATACCTCTGTTCCCATCGGGCCGGCGACACATTCTGTGGTACATATTCGGCAGCGTTGCCCCGGCTGGCGCGACAAACTCCACGACAATCGATCCAGGCGGCATCCAAACACAATTCGCAATCCCTCCCCCGTGAGGGGCAATGAGAATGTTTACTTCAGACATTGTCATGATTTGATCAACGTACGGCATCTGCTCAAGGAAGAGGCGGAGAAGAGGTTTTCCTGTCAGGTTCAGCACAGTTTCCTCGAGCGCAGGGAGCACATCCGCCTCATTCACCACTTTTCGTCCCCTCACAATGTTTGGATGATTGCGACTAAGATACAGAACCGATGGCTGAGATGGTCTTCGCCGCCATTGCCGCAGCTTCCATGCGAACCAGTGGCCAATAACTGGTGGGATTTCATTCTCTTTTTCATACGGTACAAGACATCGAAGTGTGGTTTTCTGAGCCATGTTGGTACTCTGAGCATTGTTAGAGTGCAAGGCGGAAGGAAAAGCCTCTCTGTAAAGTTGCATAAGACGGTGACGCAATGCGACGCGAGGGAACAGCCAATGGAGAAGCATCCCCTGATTAAATCTACCACTGCTTATACCAATTACAGCTTTTGCAAAGCATGTGGCATCCGTAAACTCTGCGGCATCCATTATAGGTGTGCTCGTAAAGTAGTGAAGAAGCTCATCAAGCAAACGAGGAGAGTCATGGCCTTCTCGCGGCTTACGATCTACCGTAATAATAAGGGGAACCTGACCATCAAAAACATCACTACTATCATTTCTCCTCGTTCTTGTGCTTCTCTTTTTTTCGCCACTGTCCTGCTTTGGGATGCCAAAGTCATCGTGCAATGTGTCAAAGAATGGCCCTAAATTATTTTCCCATAGATGATATGTAGAGTGGCCACTCATACGGAAGAGAAACACAACCGGTCGGTTCACCACATACTTGCAGTGGTTAAGAATAGATTGCCCCAGCTCTGCAGGTGGCGCTATTTCCCTCACAGGTGTCCCATGATATTTGTGATTGCTCAGCAGTGGACCTGTAGTTCCGTCAGCCAAATACATGGTCGACGGTACACCAGAATGTTTCCCTTTATACGTAAAAAAAGTTCCTTTCTTTAAAATGATATTCTCCACATAGCATTTTTTTTGGTAACCCCGCTCTACACAATACGCCTTGGTAGAAACGTTGCCACCAACAAACGCATCCAATTCCTTCTCTACACAGAGTGGTTTCGTTACATTTGTTCCACCTGACACTTGACATGCTGGTAACAGCGAGACGGACATACCCTGACGTGCAAACAATGACTCACACTCAGTTCCCATTGAGACATTGTCTCTTATCGCATTCACAGTTTTCCACCAGCTTGTAATATCTGGCTCCGCATCTTCAGACTCATTCAGATTCAAAGCTGGTGCAAGTGTATTCTTTACTATCTTTTCCAAAGGATGAGATGGTGGTGATTGAGCTTCGAGTGATTTCAGGAAAAGGCATGGAATAATAAACCAAATTGTAAGAGAAAAAAAAAAAAGTGCTATACTTTTATAGCGATCCCTGTAATGTCTTGAACGCACACCATCCTTGCGAAGCGTCTGCCCATGTGTCGTGATTCTGCACGTTTGTTGCAACGGAACCTTTTCCATTTTAAAAGTAAATAAGACCGTAACTAGACCCCCGCTTCCCCGTGTTTAATCCTAGTTTTACTTATCTAACGTTTCAAAAAAAAAAAAAAAAACAAGTTCAAAGACAGAAAACATCAATAAATAACAAAGGATTTCCGAAATGAAGTCTGAGTATACCTTAGATGCTTCGAAGAAAATAAAAAAAAGTCATATGCATGAATTTCGAATAAAAATATGCATACACACACACACAAATGTTCTCCTCCATTAGTAAGCGCGTGCTGGGTTTGAGTCACAATTATCGAGTTTTTCACTTGTCACACATCATGAATAAAAAAAAAAACTGTAGCAAAGAAAAAATTTTTTGAAGCACTATACATTGTATCATCGCAATATAGAAGTAAAAAAAAAAAGAAAGAGGATAAGCAAACGGGAAAGGGGAGAAGGAGAGAGAAGAATAGTGGGGATGGAAATTAAGCGGAAGGAACCAAGTAAGGAGATTCGATCTTTCTTAATTTCATAATAATAAAAATACAAAAAGTGAAAAGATTTTTAAAACCCTTTCAGAGCAAAGCCTGTATTCGAAGTACCAGTTACACACGCACAAAACAAAACAAAACAAAAAAAAAAAGAACATACAGTTTTCCTTCTTTTCTTTTGAAACAGCCTCCCAAAAGAGAGTCTCCCCCCCAAAAGGCCTTTTTTTTTTTGCTCCAACACTGTTTAGTGCGTTTAGAAAACCAAAGTAAAACCGCCTTATGACCCTCTTCATGATTATTGTGTCAGAGCGGTTACTTCGTAGCGAAGCTCTTCTCCCCGTACGATTGACCTCCGCGCGCGCAGCGTCACGAGGCGCCCCGGGCCCGCCGTTGCGTTGACGTTTCCTACAATCACCAGTGCCGATAGGGACTCGCCAATAGTTGATGACAGCATCTCCCCCTCGTTCGGCAAAATCGACGTGAGAGAGAGCAGAGAAAGCACGGAATCCGCCCCTTTCGCCTTTGGCATCGAAGGAAGAGCTGAGCATTCATCCGCAGTTGCCTCCGCGGCAAATCGCGAGCAAACAACACCACCAAAGCGCGAGAGGTCTGCCGTCACACACGTAAGTGGTCCCATTGCCGCGGCAAGAAGCGTTCGTCGCGGCACTGGCAGGAACTCCCAGTCGACGGGAACAATCGCATGGCTGCTGAGACAAAAGTCCCACAGCTGCTCGGCAAAGCGCCGGCCACCGATAAAGCGCAGCAGACGACCGCATGTCCACTCGGGGACCGGCGAGCCCGCAGTGTGGCCCTCACTGTGCAAACTGTCGGACAACCGCACAGCCTCTTCGGCCACCTCATCTGTGAGTGTAACCCCAAGCGGCTCGTCGAAAAGGTACTCTTGCACAAGCACATCCACAGCACGCAGTAGTCCATAAAGGCCCGCAAAGCCGTCGCGCAGCACCGTATATGCGGTCCCATTTGCCGTAGAAAGTCGCGCCTCTTGCGCCTCGGACCCTGTGCCGGAGTCTGTCTCATCGAGAAGTTCACTCAAGGTTATGGGCGCCACGTAGTTCGGGTCGGCAAAGAAAGGAATGCGGAGCTCGTGCAAAATCTCCTCTGCTTGACAGAGACTGTTCCGGTCCCACGTCGAAGCGGCCACGCTACTAATGCCTTTTGCTGTGCAGCGCTGAATAATCGCCGCAAGCGCTGCCGAGCGGTCACGGCAGCCAACAAGCGGTTCCGAGGTGATGGGAAGAATGAGCGAGATCACGGAGGACACAATGCGCCCAGCAACGAGCAGGGCTGTTGCGGCCGCGCGTGTCATCTGCGTTGAGGGTGAAACTCCCGGGAGAGAGTCGGAGAGGGAAGAGGAGAAGGGCAATGTGTAGAAAGACGCCGCCGCAAGGGAATCGGCCTGCGCACGAAACTCTGAGAACGCAGCACGAGCGCCGGAAATGACTGCACGCAGCTTTGGCTCGCGTTGGTCCACAAGACTAAGCCCTACGCCTTTGTCTAAGCAATGATCACTACAATTACTAGCGTTACCTTCACCATCACTATCATCGTTATGATGATTCCCGTTAGGATCATGACCACATGTATTCTTCCCGCTCGTGTGACCCGTAGGCGCACTTGCATCGCTGATGCACCGGCTCTGCGTGGACAGTGGACACTCCACGGCATGGTACGCCACGGCCGCGCGCGATTGGCAGACATCGCCGCAGTACCAATCGCCGCAATCTCCTTTGCACGGAATGCCCACGCGGGAGCGCCGCCGTAGAAGCGATAGACTTCTTCTAAAGAATGACCTGCCGTGTGACGACGGGTTCGTGGTGAGAGGAAGGCCGCAGTGCGCGCAGAATAACGCCCGTTGCGCAGCCATAAATGTCCTTTCATCCGCTTCCTTATTCTCCAAGCTTTCCTCCCCTTCTCCGAACTCCGCCTCCTCCTCTTGCATTCCTGCGTGCAGAAAGCAGAGCGGGATGAAGAGCGACGCCTCCTCAGTGGCAATTGTCTCGCCCATCTCGAACTCACGTACCGCACGAGCGCGGAGACTACGGGAAATAAATTCCATCGGCGGCGACGCGGAGGGAAGCAGCACTTCTAGCAACGGCAAGAGATGCGGCATTGCGAACCCAAAGCCGCTTGATGGAGAAAACTGCCATGGGGTCTGCTGCTGCTGCTGCTGGGGCACTTGATGCACGCGCACAGCAAGAGGCGTGGGACGAGAAGCGGGGCGTTTGGCTTTCTGTGGCGCACGATGCAAACTCGGCAACCACACCTCCTGAATGGATGAAAAGCTCGCCACCTCCGCCGCCGTGGTGGGATTCGTCACGCGCAGAGCGCCGGCAACACTCTGCGGCATACATGGGAGAACTTCAAAACCACTGTGCTGCGGCAGAGATCTGTGGAAATACGCGGAGATCTGCGCGACGCGTGCGATACGCAGGAACTGTGGACTGAGCGCAACACAACGGTGTGACGCAACGGCGGAGACGACAAGCGCGTCCTCTTCACTGTCGAGCGCCAACAGACTTGCCACCAACCGCACGTACGCCTCCAGGCACGTGGCGTCATGCGAGAGGGCCGTGGAGGCGTCCTCGAGGCTCTGCTCGTACTGCCCGGCGCAGAACCGCGTGAAGCTCAGCAGTGCGTAGAGTGGTGCGAGCTCAACCTGCGCCTCGCTTGCGCCCCGGAAAGGAGACAGACTTCGCGCTTTTCCCATATCACCCAACAGACGCAAATCCGGCGAGTTCCCTATGGAAAGCGTAACACTGGAGTTTTCTCCGCTTGAAGGGCTCATGAACCTTGTCATTTCCCTCGGAATTGCAGAGATTTTAGGATTTCCTGTGGATGGGGAAGCTTTGAGTTCCCGTGAACTCCTCATCTCGCTGTTTTCCGTGTCGCAGCTTGACAAAGGCCTAGTCATCGACACAAAAGGCCGAAAGTCAAAAGGCTTCGTATCCGCATTGACGCTATTGGAAAAAGGGCTGACATGCGCAGCCCCTCCCTCACTGGCGAAGAGATTGGCGAGCGGGCGTGGCTCCACGTTGCACACGTCTCTGTTGCATGCCAATGAGAGCGATTCATCCGAGTAGCAGTGCTGAGTGCGCCTCCGTTCCTCCGCCCCGCGCTGTGCCGTAATGACGTGAAGTACTGCCTCTGTGGCTTCGTTAAAATTGCGCGCGGCCATGGCCTTCGTCACAGCACCGGAGGTGTCATGAATAGAAAGCAAGTATTGCAGGAGTGTGACACAGCTCCGCTTTGCGAGGGTGAGGGAGACATGGAGATATCCTTTTTCTTGTGCGTCAACCGCACCTGTTGTGCCGGCAGCACTGGCACTTATCCCACCGAGACGTGCGGCGCTGTTGATGCATAAAAGAGAACTCCGTCGCATCGCGGCGCCAAGAACGGACTGTGAAGCAACCTCAAAGCGATCACTTCCCGCTGCAAGCACACGGACAATTCCAGAGCCGTTTTCAGAAAGCGGCCTCTTTTCATCAGAGTATTTTCTGTCACTGGTAGTCCTACGTACCCTCGCCTCCAGAGGGTCGAGGGTGGAAGTGTACGAGGGGGATCGAAGGTCGAAATTATTGCCATGCTCACTGATAAACATGTCGGCTTTGGCTGATAGTTCGGCTATACCAAAGAGTTCCGTGTCATCTGACTTTCCAATTCCTTTCTTTGCATATTTCTGCGCTTCTGTGCGCTCTTTATCGTTTACATTTTCTTTCTCCATATCTTGCGCTTCGTCTTCTTTTTCCCCCTCTTCCCCCTGGTGCTGTTTTGATCCCTTTACCTGAGAGTTTCCATTTTCATGCCACACACTCCGCTCGGTTTGGCGTTCCCCGCAGCTCTGCGAGGAAAGGCAATTCACTGGAAAGTCAAAGCGCACGAGAAACGCCTTCGCCGTCTCTCGCAAAACTTTACCGACGATCATGTATCGTGCAGCGGTGAGGAGATACTCCGCCTCGTTCCTATTGTCCTCCAAGATGAACGCGAGGTCATACTCGTTTGGCGCAAGCAGCACTCGGCTGCCAACAGTGGGTGCAAGGGAAACGTCCGGGACGGCGCACGGAATGGCGGACAGCGAAGGGCGGTACCATTCTTTTCCGCGTGCGGCACTCGAGGCGAACATTTAAAGTTCGTATAGACTTCAACTACAAAAAACAAAAAACAAAAAAAAAAAACCAAAGCAACTCTAACAATGGCAATATCAGAATTATTATTGCCACACTCACTCTCTCTCTCTCACACACAAAAAAAAAAAAAAAAAAAAAAAACTCAGTTAGGCTTTTGGTAAACTGAATATTCTTGCGCGGATCACTAAAACGATGTCCTATACCTTAACTTTTTGATGTTAATAAACTCCGTGCCAATGTGGTTTCTTCTTTTCCTGTTTAACTTTCCTTTGCGGAAATGAAGGAGGAGAAAAGTATGATGACTGCGTGCCTTTCTACCCCTTTTACAAAAAAAAAAAAAAAAGCCACAGCGGTACAAGGAAGGAAAAAGAAAAGAAAACTGACATGATAAAGAAAATCCACAGTGAACACGTTTAAAGGCCTGCCACTTGGACGCAAAACAATACGCATAAACCCATTAGGGGAATCTACACAAAGAAACCAAAAGTATTAAACAAAAAAAAAAAAATAAACGTGGAAGGAATTATTGACTGATGTTTATACGAGGCAAGTGGAAAAATGTAATGGTGGCCCACTTCTACTTCGGCGTCTATTCTCCCTCTCTCCTTTGCTTTCTTTTTCTATGAAACCCCACATCAGTGCTGCGCCGCCTCAATCACTGCACGACAGTCCTGCGG
Organism: Trypanosoma boissoni; assembly: GCA_030849725.1. Lineage (NCBI taxonomy): Eukaryota > Euglenozoa > Kinetoplastea > Trypanosomatida > Trypanosomatidae > Trypanosoma > Trypanosoma boissoni. The sequence goes on from JASANW010001356.1 coordinate 10,629, forward strand.
GAGAGACGACGGCAGCGCGTCCAACTCCCGCAGTCCCTCCGAGACGGCCTCAAGTATGTCATGCTCTCCCGGCAGCGGGTCCGTCTGTGTACTGCCACTCCTATGCACACCACCTTCAGAGTGCCTGTCATTGTGCTCCATGTCACTGCCGGTTTGGCATTCCTGTGACTTTTGGGCCACACCGTGTCCCACGGCATTGTTCACGACAAGACGAAGCTCGCGGATTTCACCACTGAGCTGTGCAACCACATCTTGCAACGCACCGACGGCGGCCAAGAGATCACTGTAATTCGGAGACCCATCGCTTTTGCCGCTGCTCTTCTCTTTGCCATTCCCATCGCAATGCTGGCGAGTAGCCCTGCTGCTGTTCATTCTATGCGAGGCACTCCTGCGATGTGTTGAAGAACTGAGACGCGATATGCGATGCGAAGAGCTACAAAGACTTTTTCGTTCTTTTTCCTTTAATGGCCCCTCTTCCCTCGGTGACTTCGACTCCACACATGTGAAACTTGCCGCACTGCTGTTTATCCGATCCGCGGTGCCCAGCAGCACGGCGGGGCGCCCGAGCGCAAAGGACGACTCCCCATCGCCGCCATTGTTCTCCGGAGACGAAAGCAGAAACGGCTCCTCCTCCTCCAACTCCTCACTCCGTGTGCAGTGCACACCATTGGGGCGACTTTGCAGTTCCGGAGACCGCGAGAAGGCGCGATCCGGTGCGGGAGAAGGCGCCGCACTCGCAATGGGAGAGACAAACACACGGCCGGAAGGGTCTAGTGCCCAGTGCTGTGCATGATGGTTTGCGTGTGGATCGTTCGCAATAAACTGAAAGAGCGGTGCCGGGCTATGCTCTCGCCTTCGGGGTATTGTACCAGCGCGCATCACCGCACAGCTGTTCCTGCACCCGTTTGGCTATTATATTCTTTTGCGTCGTTGTTGTACCATGAAAGTGACCAAGTAATACAGATGGATATAGACATAAAAAGAGAGAGAGAGAGAGAGAGAGAGAGAGAGAGAGAGAGAGAGAGAGAGAGAGAAGTGTAAACGAGAAAAAAAAAAATCATAAAAGAGAAGTGAAACTGCAAAAGTATAAAATTATTTCACAATCAAAAGGAGAATAAATGTTTTTTTTTTTTCCTTTTCTGTTGTTGTTTGTTGAAAGGCATTATACGATGGGCACAACTTATTGTCCAGAGACACAAATGAGTTTATTTACAGCTTTAGTCGAAACCAAACGTACGATACCGCAAAAACCCTTCTCTATTTTTTTTTTGTTACTTTCATTCCTTCAGTCCTGTCACCCATCCAAGCATACAGAGCGAGAGCAATATTGGGATAGAGAAACCAAAACAAAACAAAACAAAACAAAAAAGAAGGGCAATGTTTCAGAAGAATAAGAAGCCATCAGACACCACACACTGAAGCAATGAGACGTATAGAGATACAAAAAAAAAAATCTACGCCCAACAAATATATACACACATACATACATACACACACACACACACATAACAAGCAAACGAACAAACAATCAGAACTCACCAATTCAATGTCAGGCGCCGCTTTCCGCCGCGTCCGCTACTTTCTGCGCAACCCAAACCATTGCCTCTCGCAGGGACTGCCCACTCACCGCACTACACCCCATCAGTGTCCACGTTCTATCACGCACGGCGCCCAAGTCGAGTGCCTCAATGAGTTCCGACGGCCCCGCCGCGCCCCCGAGGTCTTGTTTGTTCGCCAGCACAAGCAGTACCGCACGACGAAGCAGCGGTTCACTAAAGAGCAGTTCGTGTAACACACGACGAGCCGCTGGGAGCCGCTCGGGGTCTGCCGCGTCCACAACAAAGAGAATTGCATCTGTGTGGTCATAGTACACACGCCAGGACTCGCGCAGCTGCTCCTGGCCACCAAGATCCCAACAGGTCACCTGAATTGTGTTGCTGTTGCTCGCGTTCCGCACGAGTAGCTGCTCCGTGTTGCTGCCAAGTGTCGGTTGCGTTGCGATGCCGTGGCCAAGTTGCAGGTGGTACAGAATAGATGTTTTGCCGGCATTGCTGAGACCAAGAATTAAGAGTTTGTATGGGCGAGTAGGGATAAAGTACGACCAAAGACCACTGAAGAGTGTTCCCATTCCTGAAACAACCCTTTTTCCCTATCCTCTCAGAATATAATTCAATCTTTCCTGTACCCTTTTTATTCTTCTTCAGTTCTCCTCACTATATATATATATGTATACCTCTATCTATCTATCTATCTTTATATATATATATATATATCCTTTCGGTATAAATCACCGTATTGATAAAGTAAGTACGAATTATTTAAAATGAGGAAAGAAGAAACAAGAAGAAAAAAAGTATAACCGCCTACGGTTTCCGCTCGTGTTTAAATAAATAAATATATATATATATATATATATATAAACTTCAGATTTATTTTCAAGCTTGATATCTCTCACTCACCCAAGCGCAAAGTGAAAAACAAAACAAAAACAAAACAAATTATCACCGATATATGTATATATACTTCCTGTGAATAATCCAAAGCTACGAATCGAGTGAAGGCAACACAGCTTTTCGCCAAAGTGACTCAAAGCGCCGTTCATCGCCACCTGACCACACACGCACAATAGAGAGCACCAAATGTCCTTGCGTTGGTTGCACACATTGCACCTCGCACTCCACGACAGCCCCAATCACTACATCCGGTACACTGTGCTGCACAATATGCACAAACTGCAGTTCGGGAATGTAAATATCTGAGACATATCGATACTCATGGTGTTGCTGTTGCCACCGGCCAGTAAAAGGAACGGTAGAAAGCCCTTGCATAGGATCACCTGCCGACATGCTCGTATTCGCTTTGGTGAGAAAGCGGCTGTACTCGGGTGCTGCTTCAATGTTTCTTGTTTCACCAACAAGGCAAACAAGGCGGCGGCGTGGATTAGTCGCCAGAAGGTTTTGTTCAATATGTCGCAGCAGCCAGTAACGCTGACTGCTGTCCTGCAAAAGACTTGACTGCTCCTGCTTTGCGCTAATCATGGAACACAGGGTTGCCATTGTGTGCTCTGCAATAGGTTGTTCCACTAATGCTTTTGTAAGACTCTTGCGACGGCTGCCATGTTTCATGTCTTTTGTTTTCGTCTGCATAGTGGATGCTGTTCGCCAGAGCCATACTTTAATTTGATGATGCACAAGCATATCTGCATAGCGCCGCAGTGGACTAGTACTGTGTGTGTAGTGGTGCGTGTCAAGTCCTGCATGATAAATTGGAGTATGAAAGTACACTGCCCGTGTCACACCACTGAGCTGCCGAATGGCATGATGAATAGCCTGCGCAAAGTATACATAGTCTGTGTCAAGCGAAGGCATGACGGCAACGCCTTGTGGTTCGACATACAATCGCGCGGCTTCATGATCAGTAGAGAGTTCGCGTGTTCCACGGAATGGAATTGGAATTCCATTGACCTGCGCAACACGTGAACAGACCTCATTCGCAGCAATCATCATCTCCGCCACCGCCAGGCGTGCGTCACGGGTTGAAATAATTTGATCCTCCACAGACACAACAGTTGTTCCTTGCACCTTAATAAGTGGCTCTGGGAGGTTTGCGTCGATGAAATGCTCCTGCGCACGACGCTGCCGAGCGGATTGGCGAAGCTCTGATGCGCGATAAATACGGCGAAGTCGCGCCGCATCTGCGGGAGTCATCCATGACGGTCCAGGCATTTCTTTTGTTTCACTTTGGGAATCCGTTTGATTTTTCGTCACTTGGGAATTCTCCGCATCATACAATGTCTGCACGTCATCATATGTGATACGGCGCAACTGCCGCAACCACCCAACATGAATACTGTATCGCTTAAGTTCACCCGTTTTCTCGTCAATCTGAAAGCGAATGTTAAATGTCCGACAAGGCTGGTCTTCGCGTAGTGTGGCCGCCTTGACAATGGGCCTGGGAAGCATAAAGTATACACTCTCAGGTAGATACGTTGTCGTTGCAAGTAGCCGTGCGGTCACTTGCTCAAGCGAACTATCAAAAGGACAGTATACAGTCGCATCGGATACGTACACAACAAAATACTCTTCCCCCGTTTCCGCATCTATGTGCACCCCAATCGCATCATCCACTTCGGATGTCGTCGCGGAATCAATGGCGTATGCCGGACCATCGATCCATTCGCGCAGCGCATCAAACGAGTCGCCACCATCTTGCGCCAGTTCTTCACTAAGAAACGGTTGCATCAGCGCGACAGCGCTTGGCGGAAAGTGCAATTCGCCGCTGTACGCCACGCGGTGGAGATTGTCCCCCGCCGTCACGTACCGCATGTGCCGCAGCAGCGCCTCCATCTGCCGCGGGTCCTCGAGACCTGTTGGGGCTCCCGGAATGCACTCGAGCACACTGTTCAGCGCCGCAAGCGCCTCCGTGGAGAGCGCCGCCTCGCCGCTGGCGAACCGCGCGAGGAGGCGAAGAATGCGGGACTCACTTGTCGCGTCCAGCGGGCGGACGGGAATGGCCCACGACTCACTCAGCAGTCGCTGCAGCCGCAGCAGGGAGTCCTCCAGTCCCGCGGAGTGTTTCGTATCAACTGAAGCAGAGTGTTTCGTATCAACTGAAGCAGAGTGTTTCGTATCAACTGAAGCAGAGTGTTTCGTATCGGGGGGCTCATAGCGCTGAAGGAGAGAGCCGAGAATGAATCGACGGGTCCACGTAGTGTTAAGATATGAACCAGAGAATTGCGAAATCTTCGCAGAGGCGCGAGCCTGCACACCGCTCATGACTATTCTCTCCTTTCCTCACTCGTCTCGTTGTTTTCTTTTAACTCTCTTTTCCCGTGGATTAAAAGAACGTCAAAAAACGAACCACCTTTGGAGGAGGAGAAAGGTAACACACACACACACACACACACACTCACGCACACCTCGCCATATTGTTATTCAAAGACAAAAAAGGAAAAAAAAAGAGAGATTTAATCCAAGCAATCAGTATAATACAAAGTTACACACACAGAGTGTGTACAAAAAAAAAAAAAACATGTAAAAAAAAAAAAAACGTGAGAGAAAGAGGGAATGAAGGCGAGAGACACTGCAACGTGCACAAGTACACTGTATATGAGGTTAGTGTGTGTGTACATCCGAGTCCTGCTGATTAGCGCCGAGGTTTCGCATCTTTCGAAAGTATGCGGCCTTCTGCCGCAACATGGCAACTTCCTCCAGTGTGTAGCGATCCCCTTCGCCCTCCAACAGTCCAAGTGTTGGGTTTTGCGTGAAGGCCGACTCGAGATGCCGCAGTCGACTGATAAAGTGTGCCGCAACCCCTTTTGCCCGCTCCGCCTGCCGAATGTATTCCGGTGAAAGGCGCTCCAATATGTCGTGCCGCCGCTGCTCCACGCGATCCGCCCAATCGCCGAGTTGATAATACCTTCGCACGAGAAACGCATCGTACAGTGTCTTCGCCGTCGGGTGTAGCTTTGCATACACGCGATCAAGCTCCGCTGCAATGGCTTCGCGTTCTTTACGCACGTGTGCCAGTGTGGTGTGAAATCGCGGGTGCAATGGATCGTCCTGTAAGGTGCGCAGCTGCTCAGCAAGCGGACCGTAAAGTTCATAGCAGCAGCGAAGACACTCATTGAGAATCGCATTCCGGGGATTTAACTGTGGAATGGGGTGCTCCACAGTCGCCGGGTATTGCATGTGCCGCGCCAGATATGTCTCACTGTACCCGTCCCACTGCTCTGTGTTCAGCCACTGCTGCTGATCCCCTTTTGTGCGTGGGAGTGGATCGACACCGTCCGGCTGCACAATGTGTGGGTTGTGCAGGTAGCGGTGGAACTGATCGCTTGCCTGGTGCCGACGCGCAGTGCAAAGTGCAGAGGATGTGCAAATAGAGAGACACAAAGGCAATTGGGTTACACTGCGCATAGTGGTGGCACGGGGACTCAGGGGTGGGCGAGAGTGGAGGGGAAAAAGTAAAAAAAAAATAAAAAGTGGAATGCAAAGAAGAGGCTAAGAAGGAAGTATTACTATCTATACTATTAAATATATATATATATATATATATATATATATATATATATATATATTTATATAAATAGGAAAAGGTGAAATAAAATTAATGTAAAAAAAAAAAACAAAAAAAACAAGCCAAGGTGCTTTAAGCATGTATCATTGATTTTCTTTAATAAAGACAAGCAATTCGCGCTATGTTCACTCCTTACTATCTTTTGTTTTGCATTTCTTTTCATTCCATCGCTTCCTCGTTGTTCGCCTGTTTCTCTCTCTCTCTTTTTTTTTCCGAATTGCCCGTTTGTCACTTATTCACTCAGTTTAATCCACAAACCAATCTCATCACATGACGCAATCATACATAACAGAACAAAATTGCACATCGATACTACAATTCACTCTGCTATTTCTCTAAAATTCACCCCATTACTCCCACTTCCCATCAAAAATAAGAGAAGTCAAAACAAACAAAGCTGTTAGATGTTTCTTTTAAATGACTTTCTCCTTCTGTTTCCCTTGATGGTTTACTCACTTTCATTGCCAAACCCGACATTAAAAATCCCTTTTTATTCCTCTATGCATCCGCTTTTCTCTCTTCCCCCCCTCTCTCTCTCTCACTTTTTTTTTTTTTTTGTATTCTTGATACACACACACACATACACACAGACACAGAGACTCATAGTCTTTGAAAGGCATATGAAAGTTATATCTTTTTTTCTGCCGCATTGTGACGTGGGGCATTGGGCCTACGGAAGAAGACGTCGCGGTGCCCCATTTCCTTCGACTGCTTCCCATCGTGAAACTGAGAGTAAATATCCGCAAATGGCGTGTAGTACTTCATTGACTGTGGGTTCTCTGTTGTACCTGCGCTCTCCCACATTTGCTGCAGGAGATCCTCCCACACAGCACGGCCAATGTTCCACCCGGCCTGATCCGAACGCGGCCGGCGCCACTCACCGTACTCGCCGACCATGCGCAGAATAGACTTGCGGCTGGCAAGCGGTGCGTCCCACGCATTGCTGAACGCAAAAGGACTGTCGCCGTCCATTTTGAAACGTTGCGCACGGAAAATGCTGTGGCCCTGTGCAATGGTCATACTTTCCACGACATTCTGATGCACGCGCATGCGTGCCTCTCGGGTGTGGTTGCGGATCCAGTGCGGTAGGAAGAAGCCGCGGAACTGAATACCGCGTGCGATGGCATCCATGTTGGCAATCTGCAACGGCTGCCCGCTTGTGCTGCCATACGTGACACAGACGCCCTGGTCGCCCAACAAATTCACAAGACTTGAGGCGTACCGGCCACCAGTGTGATTGAGCAGCAACTTTGGCGGAGGCACGTCCGAAAGCAACCGCCGCATGTAATTCGTCCGAACGTAACTGTACGGCACCACAGCAAAAGCCCCGCGCATTTTATAAAAAGCGGTGAGGTGGGCATGCTCAGTGCGACCAAGCTGCATCGTCTGAAAAAGTTTTGCCCCGCGTGCGCGGATGTATCCTTGACATATTTGCGCAACCGAGGAGGAGGCACCGGTTTGCAAGACAACATCATTCGGCTGAAGACTCACAAAACTATTCGTCAAGTGATACGCCGTGTGAAAAAGCGAGAGTGAGGCGAGGTACTCCACATCTACATCCGCGCGGTTTGGCACCACGTCGAGATTCTCCGCGTCCGTCACAATATGCGTTGCCCATGTGCCAACGGTTGGGTTATTCACCCACACGAGATCACCTTCGCGCAACGCGAGTGCCGCCGCCGTACCGACTTCCTCCACCACACCAACGCCCTCGACTCCCGCAACTTGAGGGAATGCGGCGGGGCGAATAGGACCATAATGCCCATCAATCATATTGCGATCATGACGATGCACAGGTGCGGCAAGCATTTTCACTACAACCTTCTCGCCGCGACGATCAAATGGAAGGCGGAAGCGCTCATATTGTAAAACACGCTCAGGGCGGCCATGGCGGTGATAGCGCCAACCAGCACTGGCAACAGTGCGCAATGGCGGCGGGCCACGAAGGGAAAGTGACGGACGCATTCGTTAGCTTCTTTTCTCTTTGTTATGGATATGTATATATGTATATATATATAAGTATGTATATATATATATATATATATATATCCTTCTCTCTCCGTCGCTCTTCTAGTTTCAAGAAGCGATAAACACTCGGACAGACGCCTCTGCTTGTTCTACTACAGGTACTAATACTCCTACTACCACTTTGTTGTCGTCCTACTCGACTTCTTCTTATTCTGCTAAAGGGTTCAACACAGAGAAAGTGAAAAAGAGATAGAGAAGGTATACTGTTTTATTTTTCCTTTTAAAGTAACAAAGGAAAAAACAAAAAAACGATGGCATCACGAAAGATGCAAAACTGACATGTAACTTCAAAATAAACTAATGAACTTCAAAATGGGATCGGATCTAGTGTGAACTCTATTTCCAAGCAGTGAAGCATCGTACTTATTCATTCACTATTCTCCTTTGTTCATTTTTTTTTCTTTCTTTCTTTCATAACTCTTTCGCTAAATTTACATATATGCGATCCAAGAAATTCTTTCGCTTTTTTTTTTTTTTATGTGTGCACTAGTGCATGCGTTTGTGCGCAATTCGTATATTCAGAGCAAATGAGTTTTATGAGTTATTGGCATTCTCCTTTTTTTTTTTTTTTGTGTGTGTGTGTTTGGTGACCATCGCTTGCGGATGTGTCTCTCTGTGCACCATCAATGCAATTAATAGTAGCCGTAGTAATAGTAATAGTAACAGTAATGATAATATAATACATAAGTAAAACACAGTGTGTGGGATATCCTTGCGATTCCCCTACTCGAAAGCCGCCGTTCTCCCCGATGCCGACCTGTGTTGGCGAAGCTTCCGTATCTCCTCCACCGCCTCCTGCACAACGGCGTTCATTTTATCCCGGCGCGGCGGTGGCGGCTGCATGGACTGTTCTTGCGACTCGTCCGTCCACTGTGGAAGACCCGGAAGCGACGGGGGCACTGTATTCGCCCCCGCCGCTCTCGCGCGGGAATCCGTGCGCTGCATCTCATTCGATTTGAGCCGCGGGAGCCGCAGTGTTTCATCAGTCGTGTTCGGCGTGCTGTCGCTCTCGTTACTCCACAGATTTTCCCAAAACGTTACGAGTCCCTCCCCCGCAGAGACCGCAAGGCGTCCGTGAGAAAGCGCTTTGTTGACGATCGTTGTGGTTTCACTTCCCCATCCATCCAAACTGCTTGGGACTTCATGCAGCGGCTGTGATATGGCCCCGGACACATCATCAGCACTGACGCCATGCACTCCGTCCCGAGCGCTATGGCGCCCGCCACTGTCCCCCGCATCGTCTCCAGGCGTATTCGCAGGGGTGATGCGAGCAAGATTTGTGTTGCTGGCCGCATTGGTAAGGGCGGCGGTGGTGGATTGGACACTGTGGGGCTCGTTGTTCGTCATACTTAAGTGGCGTGAGGAGGTGTAACGCGAGTTCATGTCGCTGTGGTTCGGATTGCCTTCGGCCCCCGACTCGGAGCCCCCCGCGGGGGAATGCGACTCATGCCCTGAAGGCGCTCTTTGCTTCAAGCGTTCCTTCACGTCTTGCCGGCGAAGCACTTGCGCGTGTTGGTCACGCGTGGTTTCCTCGGCAAGTTTCTCCGTGAGTTGTTTGTTCTGCCGCTGCAGTTCCTTCAGCGTGCCGCCTAGCTCCTCCGCCTGGCGATGCATCAGCTGAAGGTGCTGCTGCAACTTCACAAGATCCGCCTCCTCTGCCTTGGAGTCGATGAGGCCAACCTTTGGCACATCTTTCTTCTTCACCACCTCGCGGAACTCCGCCTCGCGGGCGCTCTCTTCGGCGACCGTGAGAAGCGCTCGAGGGAACTCCTTATTGGCAACGCACTCGAGCTGGGACACTTCCATGTGGTACGTTTCATAGCGATACGCCACACGTATGTCTGAGAGATGCGTGCGCATCGCGTCATTGCTCTTGCTGCTCGAAAGAAAAAAGAGATCGCCAAGCCGTTCGCGTTTGAAATTCGCGTCGAACCCAGAGAGTAACACGCTGTTGCGAGCAATCTCGCACATGTCGTTTGGCCCCAACTTCCACACTTTGGAGGCAATACTGTATTCCTCCAGAAGCGGCTCCTGAGTGTGATGAAACATAAGAGGACTATCAGTGCCGAGTGTAACCTTCAGCCCGCAACGAAAGTATTGAGGAAATGGATTGTCAAGATAGGCAAGCACTTTGGTATTATTACTCAGTGGACTCACCGTAACACCAATCTGCGCAAGATAAAAAAGATACTGGAGCGGTGGATCCGTGGCAAGTGTCACACCGTAATTGATGGCGTTGGCCAAAAGAAAACCACCGATCAGGTGCTCCACAGGACCTGTCTCACCACAACTCGGGCGAAATGTAAATGTCGAAAAGTTACGCCGCCGACGGAATTCATTGAGAGAGTAAATATTTGCCCACATATGGTACATATAGTAGTTAAAAGGTGGCTCTTCTTCTGATGTCCACTCATGGGGAACTTTTGAAGCCATATTTAGCGGTATATCAGGCCGCCGTTCGTCTTCCACACAGTCAAACCCAGAAATGTGATTTACAAAATAAAACAATCTTGGATCCTTACTGGGATGCAAAGAAACAGCCCAAAGAGGTTTGAATATGTTTTCAATGTACTCAGCAAAACTACGTATTTTACCCGTCTTGCGCAAGTAGCTGTAGATGCGCGGGACCTGTATCATCCACTGATTGTGGAAAGAAGCCATCCCGTGTGTATCAAACCAATCAGAGAGAAGACCCCACTCCTTGTCACTTGCCCCGTAAACAGGTAAACGATTTTCGGTAAAGGTAAAGCGGTCGTGCTTAAAGCTCTCAAAGGTCAACTTGGTCAGTTCAGCAAAGTAACGGCCCTTCATTTTATTATCTGTTTTGAGCAGAAGGTTCAAAAGTTCGTCTCTCCCTTCCGGTGTATATAACCCAGTCGCCACACCAAGTGTCGTGTCTACTTGCACATTAAGGTCATCGACCGTAAGCGTGTCGGGAGATATTTTCAGCTCTTGCAACAATTGCCGAAGAGTTTGAGGCTCACGACCTTCCTGGTGTGAGACAATGTCGTCACCACTGTTATTTGCTTTGGAAACTATAAAATTAAGAAGATGTCGAGCCGTCATGCCAGTCTCCATGCAAACATTGTTATCGACCTTCGTGGCTTGATAAAAATCCCGATTCTGTGAAGCTTTATTGGCTGTACTGCCAGCTTCCAAGCTACGATTTACAGCAAGATGAAGCATGAATTTGTGCTCCAGAAGTTTTAGTCGACGAGTGGCAAAATTGCGCACGTGAATATTCTCTATAATGAGACGCAGCTCTTGTACATGCGCACGGAAGTCATCATAGCGAAACATATTCTTTGGTAGTCGGGGAATCTGATGCACTTCATGAGGAACGAGAACACCCTCAACGGTTTTGTACATCCACTCGCTCTCGTCAAATGTATCAGTACGACGAAAGGCATCTTCAATTTCGTGGCGTTTCAAAAACTCTTTATCTGTGCCAGTGTCTTCGAGGCGGCGAGGACGCACGTATTGAGCGCGGAGCTCCAACGCGTGGTGCAACTGCTGCGTTATTGCCGCGTGCGTCGACTCCCGTTCAAAGAGACCCATAAAAGTAACACGAGGGAAGTCCACGTGCGGATCCACAGAAAGAAACGGGACTTTATTCGACGGCGCATTGGTCCCTTGAATACCCAATCCTGTGGCGCTCAGCGCGTGCTCAACCGGAGCGCCCCCACCCGACCCGACTCCTGCGGATGCATAGCAAGACCCCCCAATGTTAGGAGCGGACATGCCCACGCTGCCAAGAGTCATACTGGAACAAGGGAAAGTAGTAGGCAGCGCAAAGGCCGTATTCGGGTTGAGCGACATAGAGAGGTGGGTGTTTTTGCCGGCCATATTTCCCGTAATGGCCGCGACTGGGGGAGAACCCGTGTTGGAGGCGGGCCCAGTTCCGGCAACCGTTGCAATACTATCCTTTCGATCTCCTCCAACAGAAGCAGTGTTTGCTGTGGTGCATAGGGTTGTGTTACCCGTGGCGAGGTCAGCCATCTGGCTTTTCCTTGCTGCATCGACAAGAACTTGTAATTCCGTTTGCCACATATCAAAGCGTAGTTCAAGGCGAGATGTGGGAACACGGCTAAGTTCATAGACATTACCTTTGATCCCTTCCTGTATGAAACTCTCCCCTAGCCATACTGCCTTCATATCAAACGAAAAAGACGACATGATAACAGAGTTCATGGCAACCTCGCAAATATCAACACCGGAGAGCTGGTAAAGTTTACTTGCCGTGCCGTACTCCTCAATGAGGGGATCTTTTGAGTGGTGGAAAAAGAGAGGATGATCTGTACTCAATGCCACATTCAGCCCGCGACGAAAAAAGGGGAGGAATGGATTCTGCATGTACGGCATCCCGAGTCCATTGTTACTTAGCGGTGAGAACGTCAAACCGATGTGCTGTAGTCCGTAGAGGTATTGTAGAACAGGTTGCTGCTCCAGCACCACACCATTGGCAAGGCTATCACACATAAGGTAGGAGTACACAAGCACATCAGTCTGAGTGCTACGACCTCCCGCAATGGCGCGAAGTTGAAATGTATTAAAGCCCTTACGCCGCCGGAATGCGTTCAGCGAACAAAGGTTCGCCCAGAAATAGTATGCAAAGTACAAGTCACTTACATTTTCCCCCCATGGCACCTCCATCGGTCGTCGCGGCTTGCGTTGAAAGTCACTTTCCCGTTCCTCTTCATCCGAGACAATGACGAAGCCACCGACGTGCGCAAGGAACGTCGCGAGCTGTGTATGCTTCGTATCTTCCGGTGCGAGTGTTGCCATAAAAAGCGGCAAAAAGAGAGATTCAATGTGTTGCTGGTGGTGCTCAAATTCGTCGGAGGCCCCACTTCGGCGGATATGCCGGCGCGGGATAGCAATAAGCCATTGATTGTACTGGTACTCTACGAGTCCGTGTTTGTGTGCCCAATGCGCAAGCCGCTCCCACTCGTCTGGGAGAAGCCCTGTTATCTCAACAATACTTTCCGTCGCCTGTACACAGCGCTGTCGCGATTCGTTCATCTCAAAAACAGGTTGCACCGCGTCGGCAAAGTACTTCCCGCCATTCAATGTATCGGGCGTGAGAAAAATGCGCAAAAGCTCCGCGGCATTGCGACCTGCGCGGTTCAACTCCGGATCGAGCGCGTTGTAGCGGGACAAACGCTTTTCTGTTGGCGGCAAAAGGCCAAGACCCTCGACGCTGAGATGCACATTGTCGTTGAAGTCCAGGAGTTCACAGACACGCTCCAACGACTGCGGTTCATGCTTATCCGCGGATAGTCGCACAATGTCCTCGCCTTGTTGCTCAATGGTGTCCCGCACATACTCGAACAGCCACTGGGCATTTATAATGGAGGCGAGGTACACACAGTTATCTACTTTGGTACAGTCTGCGAAAACGCCACCGGCCCCACGTCGGTACCTTGCATCACCGCCCTCATCGCCCTCGTTACAGAGTTTGCACAGATTGTACTTTTCCTCAAGTACGTGCAATCGCTGAGTGCAGGCGCGGCGACAGTGTGGGTGCTGCAATACCTCAAAGAGTGCAATGACGTCGTCGTAAAACTGCTCCCATGGCACAATACTCGTGCGCTGGTCGCTAAATTGAATAATACCCGACTCAAAGGAGAGGACAACAGGCGGGACGAGTCGTTCCGTCCCTTCGAGCTGTCCCTTGTCAACGGATTTGTACTTCTCACGCATGCATGCTGCCGCGAGCAACTGCTCACTCGCCTCCTGCATCTCAATCCCACCGGAGTCGCCTTCGAGCTGAACCGCCACACTCGTCTTTGCCGGGATCCTCGTGCCATTGATCAATGAGCCACGACGGCGAATGGAGCGGCGTCGGTAAGCCGTTGAAAACAGGGGACCAGAAGCGCTGTGGCTGTGATCGCGCTGCAACGACGGCACTGAGGTGGGAAGGTTCACAGAGGTACGCCGTGTACCACGCATGTGTCCACTCGGGCTGATTTCAGGTATGGCATTGAGCGCCACAGTCGATACCGTTACATCGTTCCCAGCGGAATACTCGTCATCCGTCTGCGATGACTGCATGCCCCCTCCGTTCGTGGTACCCACGTGTCGTCGGTCCATAAATATGCGTCAGTGGTGCAAGGAGCTGTAATGATCCTTGCGATCCTCAGCCAACAACAACAACAACAAAAAAAAAATCACTAAAATTAAACAAGAGTCACAAGAAAAAAAAAAATTAAGCACAGAAAGAATTCAACCACACACACACACACAAATTATATATACACATATTTATACGTTCATTATCACAATGCAACTCGCACATGCTCATGCTTCCTTTCTTCAATCTCTCTCTCTCTCTCTCTTTCTCTCTCCTTTTTAAATTTCTTTAATTTGGAGGAAAATTCAGTCTCACGTCTACAAAGCAAACATAACACATCTCATATTATCCAAATTAAATATCTGTGACCCCTACGGCTGCAATGCCAGACTCCATGTACCGCTTCGGTTTCTTCGCGTGCGCGGGTACCGATTTCATACCTCCGCATGTGTAATCAATGTCAACTGGGCACTCCCACACAGATCGGCCGGTGAGCAGTACTTCGCGATCCACATAGTCCACAACATTGCTATAGTTGTGCTGCACAATTTCTGCGACAGATTTGCGCGTAAATGTACTGTAGTCGTACTTCCATTGCGGCACGTGTGGCCACTGCATGAGTGTCTCCTCACTCGCCTTCTCAGAGCGTTCTGCTTCGCAAAATCCCTGGTCCACGCGCGCGTACGGCTCCGGCTCCCGACTCTCGTCCGCCTCGACACGCAACACAGCAACGCCATCGATAGACGTGATGTTAAGCGATTGCGCGTGCGCGAGGCCGTCCGGGCGGTCGTATGTCACAAAAGCCTCCCACGGCCCTTCAATTTCGTCCGGGTGTGTTGGCCGAGGCACTTCAGAAGCCGATTTATGTGACGGCGGCGTGAGAGTTATGTTTGGAAAGTACCCAAGCTGCACAACGGAGCGCGCGAGAAACGAGCGGCGATCCGCGCGCAATTGTTCGAGTGGACTGCGG
Organism: Trypanosoma boissoni; assembly: GCA_030849725.1. Taxonomy (NCBI): domain Eukaryota; phylum Euglenozoa; class Kinetoplastea; order Trypanosomatida; family Trypanosomatidae; genus Trypanosoma; species Trypanosoma boissoni. Next base: position 25,778 of record JASANW010001356.1, read on the forward strand.
GGCGGTGGAGGGCTCTGCTGCGGCGGAGGAACGGGCAGTCGCGCCGCCACAATGGCGCCATCCCCACCACTTTCCATTGCATTCGCACTCTCCTTTTCCATTGCATTCGCACTCTCCTTTTCCATTGCATTCGTACTTCCCATGACGCTGTCATTGGCAAACACGCCTGGGGCAAGTTCCACGTGTGCGTAGTCATACACACTCGGCTTTTCCGCCCACTTGTGATAGTTCTCCGTATCGCTGCGCTCCGCCACGTACTGCACCCACTGCTGCTCCGCCTCCTCCTTGCGCTGCAGCACTTCCCGCGGCAGGCGCAGCTCCACCCGCACAATGCCCTTGTGCGACTCAAACACATCGTACCGGCCAAAGAGCTCACGCAGTCGATCAGGCTCCACGCGTCGCGCGAGTGTAACTTTTACGGTCACTGTGTGATCGTGTGCGCCTGGTGGCGGTGGGGGGCCAGGCGGGTGTCTGTAAATCCCGCGCTTGAGCCGCGCGTTAAACTCTGCCGTTGCCGCTGCCGTTGCCGCCGCATCCCGCTCGCGCACCACTTGGCGAATGTGTCGCATAGAGGTTTGGACCATCGCAAGCCGCGAGGGCGCCGGCATCGCCCCAAGCTCCTCCTGGTGGCGCAGGTAATGCTCTTTGGTTGAGAGTAACATGTTGCGCTCCTTTACGAGGAGAAGCCAAATCTGCTGCAGGTCCGAAAGGCTTTTGCCGCGAAGACTCTCAACCGGCCACGCGCCACCAGGAACAGCCGGACGTTTATTGTTTAGAAAAGAGTTATCGACAAACTCGTAGAAGGCAGCGACACTGCGTAGATGCAAACTCCGTCGCATGTTTGATGCAGTCTGGAAAAAACAAAACAAAAAAAAGTGTGGGGTGGGTGGGGGCAAAGTGGAGAAACAGTCAAAGCTTAACAATGAAGCGAAAAAACCCTATGATGTCCTATTCAATCGATCCCTACCTAGAATAGAATATTGGTGTAAGCAAACAAGCAACAACAACAACAAAAAAGAACAAATTGTAACAAAATTAAAACAACAACAACAACAAAAAAAACAAGTTTATCAAAAGTATGTACACATTTACGGAATTCAGTGACTTTTGACCAAAGTAACAAAATCTCGTGTACACAAACTATATATATATATATATATATATATATATTTACTTATTCATATATGTATATACGCAAAAAAAAAAAGAAAAACCAAGAAAGGCACCTTGAGATGCAAAAGAACAGAATAAAGCAGTCCAAAAGTGAAAGACACAAAACCCCCGTCCTCACTTCTCCATTTTTCTTTTTTGTTTTATTTTGGAATAGGAATTCTCTTCTTCTTCTTCTTCTTCGTATAATTCTCCGTATTTGTTTTTCATTCTCTCCAAATTCCTTTTTTTATATTTATATATATATCTCTCTCTCTCTTTCTTTTTGTTTCCAAATAATAATAATAATACTAATAATAAAAAACTGTTTTCAGGAGGCAAACATCTTCCCGTACATATCGCGCTGCCGCCTCCTCTCCTCCCGCCGCGCCTGCGCGATCTCCGCGCGCAGTGTCCCCGCCGCCGGGTCCCGCGCGACTTCGTCCGTCGCGGCCAAATCCGTTTCCGCCTCCGCCCACAGCCCAAGCCGCACGCGACACGCGGCGCGGCGCAGCAGCGCCTTTGCGTCCGCGCCGTGCCGCGGGAGCGACAGCGCAGTCGTCGCGCAGCGCGCGCCGTCGGCGTAGCGGCCGAGTTTGATGTGCGCGAGCGCCAAGTTGCACTGCGCGGCCGCGTAGAGGTCGTCCGCCTCGCGCTGCGGCGCCTCCGGCAGCGGCGGTGGCCGGCGCCGCGCACTCAGCGCGCCAAGCAGTGCGTCCGCGCCGCTCGGCTCGCGCCGCTGGACGTACTCGGCGAGAAAGAGATAGACTTTCTTGTAGCAGAAAGAGGCGCGGCGAAAGTCCCCGCGCTGGAGCGCGGCGTTGCCTTCTTCTTTGGCGGCCAGCGCATCGCGCATGCGGTGGCGATAGACAGTGTCCAATGGATTGTCTTCCGCCATCACGGGACACACAAAAAGGGATGTGAAGGGATGTGAAAGGCTCACGTCGTCAACAGTGCAACGAGGACGCGTAAACTGATTGTTTTTTTTTATTTTTATTTTATTTTTTTCCCCCCCCCCCCCACCCCACCCGATTGAAAAATAGGAAATGCAAAATGGCAGAAAACAAGACAAAGAAAAAGAGAGATATATAGTTAAAGCAATCTCATTACTCCTCAATAAGGTAAGAATGTGAACAATATCTTTGCAAGTAATAACCATCAACGCAAAAAAAAAAAAAAAGTGTGAGGAAATAAAAAAGAAAAAAAAACAAAAAAAATATATTTATTTCATTCGGGTTTTTTTTTTTCTTTATTTCCTGCCTTATGAACTTAATGTGAAAACACACCCAGGCATTAAAATAATAAACCTGAGAGACACAACCAGACACATAAAGAGTGAACGAGGCATCTCTGTCTGTGTGTCTGTGTGTGTGTTAAAATCCCTTTTCGCGTTCCTGCAACAGTTGCAGTGCGCGACGCATATCCTCTGGGAGTGGACATTCAATAACTGTACTCTCCGTTGCGTTATCCTCCTCCTCTTTATTCTCCTCATCACCCCCAGGTGTGATGGTGACACGACACGCGTGTAGCGCTGGTCTTTGTATCCCGAGTCGCTCTCCCACTGCCGCTGCGCGAGCACTGTATTGTTTATCCCCAAGCAGTGGATGCCACAACTGCGCAAAGTGCTGCCGAATCTGATGCCTGCGCCCGGAGAAAAGTGTGAGCTCCACGTCATACACACCACTGGAAGGAAAGTGCGACAGCACACGAAATGCTGTGGTTGCTGGTCGCCGCTCTGTCCGCCCCGGTGGGCCATTGCGCTCTCCGCCGCCGTCCCTGCGATGTCGCGCAAAGTCCGCTCCGCCCGCGAGAACGTCACGCGTGACGGCGCCGGCGGGTCCAATGTACCAACACTCCTCGCCGCGCAGCAGTCGCGCGGGCGGCGCCGGGCAGTGCAGCAGCAGTGCGCGATACGTTTTTGCCACGCGACGGTCCACGAGACTCGCGCGACGTGCGGCCGCAAGGCCAGCGGCCGTGTCCGCCACAAGCACAATACCACTCGTGCCGACATCAATGCGATTGACGAGGCCGCGCTGAAAGTGCACGGGGGCCTCGCCGCGTACGGTCCACGGGACACGGGATCGGAGAAATCCAATGAGGTGCGGAAAGCCGGCGTGGAGTGTCGTGCTTGTCCCCGCGGGTTTGCTTACCGCGACAAGCCCAAACGGCAACCCGCGCGCAAGCACAGCAGGGGACTCGGCGGCGGCAGGCAGCGCCTGCGAGTCAAAGAAACGAACCGCCGCAAGGGGATCGACACACATGAGACGCAACCGCAGTGGCGGGACACTGTAACGCACGACCGGATGGCGATGCGGCCGCCGTTTGATGCGGAAAAACGTTTCCGTTACACTCGTGGGGTATTTACTCGTAAGGCGCAGCGAGCGACCGGCGAGCAGCGCGGCTGGCGAGGCCCACGCGGCTGTCCACTCCCAATCACCCGCACCTGGCACACGCACAAAGGACTCGCCGTAGACGCCTTTGAAATACGCCGCGGCACCAAACGCCCGGTCGGCTGGGACAACAAAATACAACGGACCCAATGCCTGAAGCGTTTCCACTGCAGCGGCTTCGGTTTCTTCCGCCGCGTCCTCCGGGTTTGCCTTGTGGAGATGCACAACGAGAGCCGTGAGCAGCGCGGCGGCGGCCTCGGGAGAGAAGAGCGGCGGCCCGTGCGCGCGCACTTCCGCCGCGAGCGCAGAGACAAGTCCGCGGAGCGTCTCCACCTGCGCCGTCGCCTCGAGCCAACCGGAGACATGATAGTTGCGCAAACTCACAGCTTTGGCCGCGGCAAAACGGCGCAGCGCGGCATCGGCGTCCTCTCCGTCTTCCACTGTGATCCGCAGTGTGTCGCGCCGTGGCCACAGCTTTTCGCATGTGTCCTCCGCGCCCGCGTGGTGCGGCAGCGCGCGGTAAAACTGTTGCGGCGAGGGCGGGTGCAGCACAAGGCGCACGGCGTGGCGCAGCAGCGGCGGCGGGGCAAGCAAACTTCCCACCGCAACCACAAGGCCCACGCAGTGCTCGTGAAAAGCCGCGTAGGAGCGCACAGGCGTGAAGAGTGTGCCCAGCAGCTGCGCACGCACGCCACGAAGGATCTCGCCCGAGGCCTTTTGTGTATGCGCGCGGGTCTCCTGCGCCCGCTCTGCCCGCGCGGCGGCGGCGATGGCCGCGAGGAGCAGCCACGGCGCCCACTCCTTCGCGGGGCAGCGGCGAATGTACGGCAGCGCGGCGCGGCCGCGGCCCTCAAAGCGCACGAGCGACGCCGGCACGCGGCGGGAGAGTCCACTCATCACAAAAACCCGACGCCGCAGCTCCGACAGCAACGAACCCGCACGCCTTTCAGTGGCGTTCGAGGAGGCAGCGGCGCCGCGGCTTTGCGGCGAAAGGCCCGGGGACGGCGGGTGCCGCAGCGCCTCCGCCTCGCATGGCATTTCCGGCGCATGGAGAAAGGCTCGCGGCGGAGACTCTGCGCTCGCGTGGGCCAAAAGTTTTTTACGAATCCAAATCGGTCTTCGACGGTTAAAGAGCAGCGCCAACGCTTTTTCGTCGCCGCTGGCTTTGTCGCTGCTCCTTGTACCGTCACAGCTCTCCGTGTCTACCAATACCGCCACGTCATGGGTGCGATTTGCGGTTAAATCATTTCTTGATGCATCGGCCGAGACACTTGTGCCTCGCGTGTGGGCCGTGACACGCAAAGCCATTTCTCGAACATGTTCCTTCACCTCCTCCCACTTTCCCTGCAGGAGCAGTTCCACACAAAGCGCATCGCTCATCACATGCGCCGCGGCTCGACGGCCTTCCACGCGCAGCGATGAGGCCTTTGTGCGATCGACATGCGCAGCCGCGGCCAGGCGCCGGCTTTGCTGTTCCGCCGCGCGGGCCTCGCGCCAGTGCTGTTGCAGTGACACAACGACCGGATCGCTTTCGTGCGGCTCCACACGTTCGCCACAGTGCTGTACGTACTCCTGCAGGACACGAGAAATGTCAGCGGAGGAGATGTGCGGGCGGGGCGCAGGGGCTTTTGACTGAAACTGAAACGCCCACGAGAGAATCGCCATACTCCGCTCCCACGAGCCATTCACATGCGCAGGCCCACGGAAAGGCAATTGCACCACTGGCGGAACCGTACTCGACCCATCGGTACCCGCACACGTCTCACTCCCGCGCCCTCGCTTCTCCGCAGCTAAAAGTGTGCAGAGCACTTGCCATTCGTCCGCACTGCGTGGCGCGGTGTTGTGAGCCACCAAAAGATCAATATACGCCTGCGCGCCGCGACAGTGTAAGGATTGCGCAAGTGCCGTTGCGGCAAATGACATACGGCTCCGCGCGGGAACAATGCGTGGCACAGTGTGAAGCAGTGCAGCTGCGACATGTGATTGCTGCGCAGCAAAGGCCTCGCGTGGGACTCGCGCGGCGGCGTACGCAATCCATTGCTGCAGCGTTGCATGCATGCGGGCTTGCTGTCGTTCTGCATGCGTTGCCACGGCGTCCTCTTCGCTCTCTTCGGTATGTGTTTGTTCTTTATCACTCTTGACTGCACTTTCTTCTTTTGCTGCTGCTGCTGTTGCTTGAGCTTCTTGGTCTCTGGAGCTGCACTGCATGAGACTATGCAGTGTCATGGCTGCATGCCGTCCATCACGTGACACTGAAGTTGGAGTGCTCGCGGAGAACGAATCGTCCGCTGCGGATCGCGCGAGGCATCGGCGCTGAAAAGCCGCAGCGCTCCGCAGGGCGCTCTCCAACTGCGCAGTTGGCCGCTCCTTTGCCATCGACGCGCCGCAGGAAGTTGCGCAAAGGCCACGCAGTGCAGTGTGCACAAGACTGCGGGGAACCGCCACGCGACTTGTCATGGGCACTGGCGCCGGTGCCATTGACACACACACACACACAAAAGCAAACTAAAGAAATGTCAATGCACGATATAGCTTTACGCATGCACAGAAAAATAAAAAGAGTCAAAAAAAAAACAAAAAAAAAAAAGAGAAAAAAGGGTAACAAAAAGTATATATATATATATATATATATCGTAGCTAAATGCAGAAATAGCAGAGTTCATAGATGAAGTAAAGGGTAATTACAGAAGTTGAAGATATTTTTTGAGTAAATTGCTACGCTTAAAAAAAAAAAAAACAATAATGATCAATAAAAAACGATTTTCTCAAAATGATCAAATACGTTCACTCTTCTCATTTTTTTTGCTCGTATGTATATATATATATATACATATACATATCTTTAAGAAAACTTAATTTCTTCTACCTCCCTCTACTTCTGCTATTATACAGACACTTTGACGCATCTAAAGCGTTATGAGGTACGTGCTGTTGAATAACAGTTTCGACAAAAAAAAAAAAACAAGAAAAAAAGCAAAAAAAAAAAAAAGTAAACAAGATGCCCATAGCAGAAGTGCCTTAGAGGAGCATGCACTCTGTTGAAATAACTACGCACACATGGGGAACACTCGCGACGATTATGACGCATAGTTCACCCCTTGAAGCGGGACAGTCGTACTGGCACGCCAGGCGTGGTCCAAGTAATTGTACGCGCGGTCAATAGAACGTCCTTTGAGTGAGTCCGTGAGCACCTCGCCCGCCGAGGACGTCATACTCTCAAAGGCAAGAAACTGAAAGAGCTGCTGCTTTGTTGTGTAGATCTGCAGACTCGTCGCTAGGACATTTGGCGCGGGAAGAAAGAGAAAGAACGGTGGACCTTGGTCAATTGTGTCGAGCGCCACAGATAGCTGTATACTCGCCACCTCCGTGAGCGGAATGACTTGACGAATGCCCTCGGGACCAGTCGGATTGTTTGCGAAGAGCGCATCGCGCACTGCACTGGTGGCCTGCACGAGAGTCGACGAGATTTGCGCGCTGAAGCAGAGATAATTCCTCGTCACGTACATATGACCACCGAATTTCTGTCCCGCATGCATAGCGGAGCAGGAGTAGACGGCCAGCAGGATTTCGCCCATTGCGGAGAGATCATGAAAGTCTGAGCTAAAGCGCTCTTTGCCAATCTGCCGCCCCACTTGCCGCACCTGCGATTCCGTCAATGTGCTCACTTCCGTTCCCACTCGCTTCACCTCAAGCAGTGCCTGTTTCGAGGCAGACCGCAGTTTCGACGCGGCGCTCGAAAAGAAATCTCCAACGGAGTGCCCCGACGCGCCTTCGCCCTTCTCGCTGCGCCGCTGGGCCTCCTTCTGGTGCTGCTCGTTCTCGCGCTCGTCCAGCACGCGCTGCTTCTTCTCCGTGTACTGCCGGAACTGCTCGTCCGGCGTCGGCAACTCACACGGCGGGTGCGGGCGCGGGATCGGTCCATTGTGCGTGAGGGCAGAGAGCTCCACGTACATTTTCTCTAGTGCTCGCCTGCTGCGCGGTTTGTGGGAATATGTACTCAGCTGTATATATATATATATATATATATATGTGTATAATAAAAAAAAAAAAAAAAATTCCTGTTGGGTTTTGTAAGCGCAAGAGTGCTTATATCAAAGTAACTATGGTAATAATGAAATGGGTTTATGCATGAACAAACAAAGAAGCGGAAAATCACAAGAGAGAAAAAATAAAAATAAAATAATAAAAAAAAACCACAGAAACATAGATAACCGCAAAGCAAATAAATAAGTTTTTGTGCCTGTGCAAATAAAAAATAATTATTATTTTCGTATCCATGCATTGAGAAACGGCACTACAGTCTCATGGAGGACCTATTTCATTTAAAACTAAAAGTAAAACAAAAAAACAGTAGAAATAACCAAATAAAAAATAAAAGACAAGAAAACAAAATAAACTTATGTATATATATATATATATATATATATATCATCGTGTAGATGCCAAATCCACAATCACCGCAAGTAAAATCTGTACCTTGTTTGTCCCACTATTTGTGCAGTTAACGGTTCATGCATTTGAATCAAACTTCACCACATCTCTCGCCCCGCGACACTGTACAACAAAACGGTTTCATGCTCATGAGTGCGAATCGGTGCGAAACAAAATAATAATAATAATAAACATTTTACTGAATTGGGGAGACTGAATGTAGAAGGGACAAACCATAACGCCATTGATTGATATCGCAACAAGAATTGTTGCGGCACTCGCAGCAATCTCAAAGAAAAACAAAAACAAAAACGTTATGAGATAAAAACACTCTTTGCCTCGTTGCAATTAGTGCTCGTTGTCTATGTCTTTGCCGAGTCTGTACTGATTCGCCATTCATTAACTCTCTGTCTGTCGGGCGCTTAACTGCTTTTCCTTTATAATTGTCCATTCCCTGTCCCTTGAAGCACAGCGATTTTTATTTATTTATTTATTTATTTTTTTGACCTCATCTACTCTTTGAATCCTTTAACCTTTCGATTGCTTTATACTATTCATACCTGTGCTTTACACTCATTGGTTTTCATGAGCTAAAAAATATATCTTTCATAATCTGCTCGGTTTCGCTCTTCTTGATGTAGATATTTGCATCTCTTCTTTCCAGTTGTGTACTTGGGATATATATATATCGTTGCGTTTTGGCGAAGGAGAAGAAAACAAAACAAACAAAAAATAAAAGAATAAAGGTGAAAACAAGTGAAAAAGAGTGAATGCATATCCTGAGAAAATTATTTGTGGATGCCGAGGTGAGAAAGTTCATTAGGGAGCACGTGGATATAAAACCTGCACGTAGCTTTCCTAGTGAATATCAATGAAATAATAACAATAATAATGAAATACACAAAAAGAAAATAACATAGGGCAGGTGAAAAAAAAAAAAAAACGTAAAAAAAAAAAAATACTTTCAATATTATAAAAAACAAACAGTGAAGTGTACGAGCACCACCATGCACACTCCCACATCTACATGTTAACTCTATAAAGTTCTCACCCCACGGCGAAGTATCTATGCCGTTCGAGGTACTCCAACAGGTTTTCGTGCCCGCCGCCGACTTTCACCGTCAGCCGACCACTGTCAATCGACAAGTGCAATACGCGCGAGAGCCTCGATGCATTCTTGCGCGCAGGACCAAAGGACTGTCGCACACATCTGTACACACACGGCGCCTCGCGTGACATGCGGAGGTCGACGCCACGTCGTCGCGCGTCCCGCACAATTTCTTTTACCATTGCGTGGATCACTTCACCCAACTGCTCGCGTGTCGGGAGTGGCGCCATGGCGCGACGCAAGCGCGAAATCATTCCCGCGCAGTATGGCGATGTGTCGGGCTGCGGGGCGCACCACAATTCCGCTTCTGCCGCGCGCGTCACTCCTTCCGCTTCGCCGATTTCATTGCCATTCGCATCGCACTGCGTATTGGTATTCGAATCCCCACATGCATTTGCACGGTCGGCGGCCTTTACTGAAAACTCCGTGTTCGGCGGAGATCCCGTTGCGCGCGGCACCGAAGGCGACGGACACCGCATGCGGTTTCCCGACACGCCTCCGAGGCGTTCGTTCCGCTCCTCCTTTGCGTTTGTTTTCTTCTGCCGCGGCATCGGCGCGGACTGTCCCCTTGCGGGCTGTGCCGACCCGCTCCTCTTCGCCTGCGGAGAGCACTGCACCCGCAGCGCGCCGAGCTCCGCGCGGAGTGCCTCGTTCTCCGCGCGAGAGCGGCTCAGCGCGCCCCGCAGCTCCGCCGCCCGGGCGCGCTCGGACTTAATGGTCCGCGACGCCCTCTGCAGCAGCTCGACGAGGCGCCGCTCCGTTGCGGTCTCCTCGGCGGCCGCCGGCGACACGTCGGGGTCGGTGGCGGACGAAACGCCTGAGGAGTCCAATGCGGGCGCCTGCGTCATTGTTCAATGTGCCACTCACACAGGAATAAATAAATAATTAATTATTTTTTTTTTTGTTTTCTAAAAAATGGGGGAAGTGTGAAAAGGGGGTGAGAGGGCGAAGTGCTAAGCAATCGCGCTACTGAAACGGAGAGTCGCAATAAGCAACGACCGCAAAAAAAAAAAAAATGAAATGAAAGGTGACAACAACAAGAGAGTTATACATAATAATAATAATAATAATAATAATAATAATAATAATAACAAAAAGTGGTGCAAGAACACACATGAAATTTTAAAAACAAATGAACACATACTCAAGTATTCACCGGCATTCACTTTCTTCCACATACACCCACCGAAACAAACTAAGTTATCCCTGAAGAAACCATTCACAGTCTCTTCTTCCCATCCTTCCTTTTGCTTGGCTTCCCTAACAGGCGACACCGAATGAACTTTTGAGCAAAATCACACCGGGCGCCCTCTGCCGGGCGGGAATGCCTCTCCCGGAGTTGGCCCTTTTGTTGTCTTTGTGAGGCGGGTGACTTTTTTGTTGTATTCTTTGCGCCCTGCCCCGGCTTTCGCCTCTTCCCGGCGCATGTGCGCCTGAATGCGCCAGCGGTCCTCTGTTGAGACGAGGAGACGACCAATGACAATGGTCGGACACGTGGAATTCGACGCGTTGTTTGATTTAGACCCAGCGCTTTCCCTGTCGCTGGCCGTCAGGAGACGCCACGTGTTGTCAGCCAAGCGCGAATACGCAGAGGTCTCATTTGGCGGTATATTGGGGTACTCGTTAAAGTACTTGATAAACTGCGAGTAGTCGGGCATGCGTTGTGAATAATTATGTAAAAATACCCTTCTCTTCTTCTGTGTTTATTCTCAGGTTTTTTTTTTTTTCTTCGCTTCTTTTTTCTTTCCTGTTGTTGTTGCACTTCTTCTCTACAATATATCTAAATATATAATTATTTGTTTTGTGTTTGTGTGTGCGTATGTGATAGAGGCAATGAAATAAGTGCTTCTCTTGTTTTCTTCTTGTCCTTCTTGGGCAAACTCTTTCCTTTTCAGACCTTCCTCCACGCACTCAATGCGACTTTCCCCCTTATGATGAGATACCTATTCCAGTCCAATATATATATATATAAATAAATGATTGACAAAAATCGCAAAAAAAAAAAAAGATGACAAAAGAAATAGGAAACAACACCTTTTAAAAATACATTAAAAAAACAAAAACAAAAGATACGAACAATAATTAGGGTATATTCTCTTTACCCGTACGTATATATTCTTTTTATCATCTTTACGCATTACACGACACCACTCTGAACTTTACTATTTCTCTCTCGCTTTCGGAAAAAAAAAAATTACCCCTTTTCATATATATATATATATATATATATATATATGTATATACAGCATATCATCGTAGGACTACTCGCTGTCGTTGTTTGGGAAGTAACTCTTCACGCGTGCCTCCATCTCCTCCACCGACGTGTCCCACTGCGCCTCGACAATGCATGACGCGACGGCCACTGTCCGCCTCGCGGCTGCCGCCGGGTCCGCCGCGCTCTCCTGTCCCTTCACCCACACGAGCCCGTTCATTCCCACGCAGGCCTCGAACGGCACGCGCTCCCCGAGCCTCGCGAGCAGCTCCGCCCCCTCGCCCGGGCACAGCAGCCCGCGCGCGAACGGGAGCGACACGCGCACGACCGTTCCGCCCGCGAGCGGACCAAAGACGGCCTCTCCGGAGGTCCAGTCCTTTGGCGCCAGCCCCGCGTCGCCGGCCATGCAGCTGAGCTCCGCGTCCTCGTCCGCCGCGCGCGGCCGCACGACTGCGTAGACCACGTCGCCCTCCTGCATGCGCGGGCGGCTCGTCTTCGTCGCGCCGTCAAAGGCCAACGCGTCGAGGACCGCAAGCGAGGGGCCGCCAGTGTGGCACGCAAAGTACGTCGGCGTCGCGCGCACAACGACCGCCACGACGGGGTCCTTTGCGCGGCAAACATAGCGGCGCGCCCCGGGGGCGTCGATCGCATAGCGCCCCACGCGGCTGGGGGCCTCTGTGCGCGTTGCGGGGCCGCAGAACTCTGCCGCGACAGTCGTGGACGCCTCGGCGCCGCGCTGCGGGAGCGGGCGGAGGCCGCCGCCAAGCGCAACGACGGCACCGGGCGGGAGAGAGAGAACCGGATCGCCCGGGAGGCACACGTGCGAGCGCAGAGGAGCCAACTCTTGTACGGCCGGCGGGGGCGTCATTTCAACTCTTAACTGAAAGTAAAAAAAAAGAGGAAGAAGAGTTGTGTGTGAAAGAAAGAGAAAAAAACCTCAATGACTCATAAAAGAAAAGCAGCTAAAAAAAAGAAAAAAAAGTTATGTAAACCTTCCACCATCTCACAGCACCCCTCTCCCCCCACACACACAGCAGTGGGGACAAATCGCACAGTAGAATGGAATAGACTAAAGTTCAACAAATTGTGAAACATTCTATTCCTTCTGTTTCTATTCGTTCTTGTTTTGCTTTACTCTTGTGTCTTATTATCCTCTCTATTGGAAAATAGGAAAATTTTATCGACAAAAAGAAAAAATTAAAGCAAAGGCAAAAAAAAAAAAAAAACCAAGAACGAGAGAATTATTAATGGTAGCTAAACATAAATACTCTGAGGGAATAAAAAAAAGACCGAATAAATGTCTAATCCAGCAATACCCCAGAAGAACTACTTATCCACACACACACACACACAATATATATATATATATATATATATATATATAATTACAATTTTGTATATCTTCGCATCATCTCTTTTTTGTTGTTTTTGATGTTGTTTTCTTGCGCACTAGCGTGTGGCGTAGACTGTCTATTGCCCGACTTCGCGACGCAGGCTCCGCAGCTCCTCCTTCAAGTGTACCATTCTGTCTCTCCAAAGCGATGCCCCGTCCACGCCTTGTTCTCGCGCCGATTTCCTATCGTTTGACCACGCGGATGGCGTCGCGGTGGGTGACGTTTCCACACTAAAACGCCTCGAGAGCGGTATGTGCGGGACCGCTGCTGGCGACACCGCTGCGGCCGGCAGCGGCGCCCTCCTTGGCGTGTCCACAATGCCACTGGGCTGCGGCAGTCCGCGTGCGCACAGCATTGACACATGTGCGGCAGTCACTGGCGGCGGCGGCAGAATGCGGCGGTACAGTGGCGGGGCGTCGCTCGACGACAGTGAGCCCGCGCGGCTCCGCGGCCCCCTCGCCCAATGCGCCTCCCGCGCGAGGGCGTCGACCCGCTCGAGCAGCCGCCGCAGCCGCCCCGCGAGGCCCTCTCCGTCCTCACCCCCGCCCTCTCCGTCCTCAGCTTCGGCGGGAAAGTGCCGCGCGAGCGTTTCCGCGACGCGGTCGACCGCTGCCTGCGCGTCCCGCGCCTCCGCCGCCGCCGCGTCGCGCGCCCGCGCGGCCGCCGCCGACGCCGCCCGCACCCGCGCGGCCTCCGCCTGCAGCTCCGACAGTTCGCCAAACGCCCGGCGGACGTCCCCGTGCGCGGCCCGCGCGGCGCCGCGGAGCGCCTCCGCCTCCGCCTCCGCCTCGCCGATCGCTTCGTCCATCACCGCGCGGCGGGCGCGGAGCTCCGCGGCGAGCAGCGCCCGCGCCCCCCGCGCGCAGTCGCCGAGCGACGCCGACACCGTCTCCGCGTGCGCGCGGAGGAGGGCGGCGAGAGAGGCGCCGTGCGAGACGAGCAGTGCGGCGCGCTGCGAGGGCTCCTCCACGTCACAGACGGAGCGCCGCGCGCTGTCCATCGCGAGACAGTGTGCGATGTGGACCCAGTGCTCCAGCTCACCAGAGACAGCGGCCGCCTCCCTTGCCATCTAATGGAGACCGAAACCTGCAGAAAGAGCAGCAAAGGAATAAAGAATACAAAATAGAGAAAGAAAGAAAGAAAGAGAGAAGAGAACAGGGAAACTCAGCTCAGAAAAAACATGCAGTTAAAAGTAGAGGGAGAACAACAACAACAACAACAAAAAAAAAAAAAGGTAAGGATGGAATAGAAATTGAGCATTTGGAATAAAATGTAAAAGAAAATCGTTAAATATATAAATTAAGAATTCCATAAGGATTCTTAAGTAAGTGAAAAACAAAAAAAAAAAAACATAAAAAAAAAAAACAAACGAAAAATAAAAATTCGACTAGAATTCAACACACAATGCCAAAACAAAGTGTATTTTTTTTTTTTTTACTTTTGTGTAGCATCGAGTGAGTGGCCTTTCCACAGAAGACTCTCTCCTCCCTCTCCGCAAAACTTAAAAAAACAAAAATTGAAAAAAAAATCCATTAAAAACATTTTCGTATCGCACAAAAAGCAAATCCGGCATAAGCGGTAAGGCTTAAAACAACAAAAATATATATATATATATAAGAAATAAGATCAACAGAAAGCGAAGACAACACGAACAGCAAAGGAAACAGGAATACAAAGAAAAAAGGAAAGAAAGAGAGAAGGCAATAGACAAACTCCAAGAAAAAAAAAAAATGTTTGATGCATGGAACGAGTCGTGTCTGTAGTGGCACTTTCCTTTGCCCCCCCCCTTTTTTTTTTTTTTCTTGCCTCGAAACAAAAGAAAAAAAAAAACACAAAACACACAAAAGTAAAACAAAAAGAGTGAGAGTGAAGAATCTCTCTCTCTCTCTTTTTCTATTCCCTCTGTCATTCATTGGTTCCTTCCCAACCCAGGCGACTTCGACTTCGTCCTCTTCGCGATCCCTTTGCGTTTGGCTTTGCCGCCGCCTCCTTTGCGGTGCTGGACTCAATGAGCCGCACAATTGGCGCCTCGTCTCGCGCACACGACGGCGCGTTGCCCATCGCGCTCGCGAGAACCTCCGCGACGACTCCCCGCACCTCCTCCAGCGCCGCCGGCTGCGCGTCGGCGAGCGCGCGGCGGAGTTCGCCGCGGAGCAGCAAGCGCATGCGCTGCTCCGGGGTGACGTACAGCCACGCGTGCGCGGCGATGATGCCGCCGGCGGTGAGCGCGACGGCGGCAAAGAATGCGCCGCCGTCGCTGAGCGCCAGGCAGAACCAGTGCGCCGCAATGGGGCGGAGCAGCGGGAGACACACCGGGCGCGCGGCGTACGCGGCGGCGACGACGGCGGCGGCCGGCAATCGCGCGGCGCGCGTGCGCGCGGGGGCGGTGAGGAGCGCCAGCGCCGCGACGAGCAGTGCGGTGCGCGCGGCGTCCCCGACCGCCGTCGCGCGCGCGGCGATTCCGCGCTGCATGTGCTCCACGCGGTCCAACACGCGCGCGAGCCCCCGCGCCTGCCGCTCCGCGCGGCTCTGCTGCGCCGCCGCCCCGCGCGCGATCGCGTCCATCGCCCCGGCGGCGCGCGCGGCGTTCGCGTCGATCTCCGCGCGCAGCTGCCGCAGCCCCGCGCCCGCCTCCGCGACGCCGCCCCCGACGCGCCGCGCGGCCTCCGCGAGTCCGCCGAGCGCCTCGTGCTGCGCCGTCCGCAGCGCGCGCAGCTCCGCGCGCATCTCGCGCGCCTCCGCGGTGCTCCGCGCCTGCCGCGCCGCCGCCGCCTCGACGGCGGAGTGCAGCGCCGCGCTGGAGCCCCGCAGCGCCCGCAGCGCCGCCGCCGCCGCCGCGCCGCCGGCGTGCAGCGCCCGCACCGCCGCCTCCGTGCGCTCCTGGAACGCCTCCTCCTGCACGTACAGGCACAGGACATCCGCGTGCAGGCGGTACTGCACGTACACGAGATACGCCGCCTCGCCCAGGCGCCGCACGCACTGCGAGACATCGTCCCCCGCGCCGCAGTGCGGGAAGAGGTGCCGCCGCCCGTCCGCCTCGCCGTCGCACGCGGACATCGCAAGCGCCAAGCGCGCACGCGAGGCGTCGTCCGCGCGGAGGGCCGCGCAGCCCGCGTGCAGCGCCTCCACGGCACGCTTCCAGCACGAGCTCACGCGCCCCTTCGCCTCGAGCGACGCGAGGAGCTGCGCGGCCGCGCGGCCCTCCGCGCGTGCGGCGGAGAAAGGCGGCGGCACCTCTTCCCGCACTGCGGCGGAGCGCTCGGCGCCGAAGGGGGCGGGGAGCCACTGCGGCCACGCGGAGGCCGCACTCAGCGCCAGCAGCAGGCACAGCGCGCCCAGAGACAGTCCCGCACGCGTTCCAGCCATTCGGTCTGCGCGCAGGTACAGAAAAATAATAATAATAATAATAAAGAGAGCAATGCGGGAAAGAAATTACGGCTGTGGCACTTGGAGTCTTGCTCCGTGCTTAACTTTCACTGTTTTTTTTTTTCTTTTTCTTGTTTGTCTAGATGGTTTCTTACTCTTTTGAACCCTTCGCTCTTGTCAGAGTTGAAGAGTGCGGTCTTCAGCAAGCGCCTGAACGCACATGGTACGAATAAGAATAAGGAAAAGGAAAAAAAGAAAGAAAGTGAGGGATAGAAATGGAAGTGCAGGTGTAGGAGAACAAGAGTTTTGCATATATATATATATATATACAAAGAAAAGGAAAACCTTTAGAAAATATATGTTTTCTCCACTTTGCGGAGTAAACTTCACGCGATAAAGAATCAATAACACACATACACACATAAAAAAAAAAATATATATATATATATATAAGCCCTGTAGAAAAAAATGCAACGAAAAGGAAACAAAAAACAAGCGAAAAAAAAAAAACCAAAAAGAACAGAGACTGATTCAAAAATAAAAACTAAACAAAGAAAACAGTTCTATCTCTTCCCTTTGCGTTGATGATGAGCCTCATTTTTCCGAAAAAAGTGAGGAAAAAAAAAAAAAAACTTAATGGAAGCACGAGACAGGTATCTCTCGGGGCGGTGCCGAATGAAAGACTGGCGACCGGTCGCTTTGCCCCACCGGCGCCAAATCTTTCCGCGCGGTCACTCTCCGCCGCTCCTGCGATTCGTACAGTGGCGGCAATGTCTCACCGCCTCCGCCGTGCCGCTCCAACAGATTTCGTGTGGCGTCCTCCATTACGAGGCGCCACGTCGAGGGCTTTGCGGCACTGAATGTATTCGGCACATGCACAATGCACTCCCGAGACTGCACGGTTGGCATCGTTACACTGTACTTCTCTTTTTGTTTGTTTGGTGCCTGAGTTTATTCGCTATGGTCACTTGCTTGACTAGAAAGATGCAAAGTATCAAAAAATAAAAATAAAAATAACACACACACACACAAACAAAAACACATGCATAAATAATATATATATATATATATATATATGTATATATATATGTACTTGTTTGTTTAATAATATGAATATGGACAGTTAGTGAAAGATGTCACACAAATTTACAATTCCGCTCAAAATGTACTTTACTTTTTTTTTTTTGTTGTTGTTGTTGTTTTGTTTTGTTTTTAAAGTGTTCGCCGTGTTTAGCGTAATTGCATATACAGTCAAAGCAATGCTGGATGGAACATCAAATGTACGTGCGCAATGCACAGGCATTTACATTCATATTTCATCCCTGAACAAATCGCTCTAGTAGTGACACATGCAGTGGGTTTATCTTTTCCCAGCAGCCATGCCTTGTGAGCAGTGCCCATACCCTCAGAGCGTCATCGGCGTCATCGCTGTTTGCGATTTCACCCGACGGGGCACAGCGAAGCAGTTCCTTCATCCGCTCCACAAGCAGTAAAGAGACTTCAAACGGAACCACGTGGCTATTGCCGCCATGACAACCATTACCGCTACTGCTGTTGCTATTGTTATTCGTATTGCTTTCGCTGACATGCAACAGAAGCGCGCGTGTGGTGGCTTGCAGCACAGGATCGCGCACGTCTTCCAGTCGATGTATGCTTGCGTCATCCTCCGCCTCCTCCGCCTCCTCCGCTTCCCTTTCCTCCGCCTCCTCCCGAGCAAGCGCGAGCTGCGCGAGGCGCATCCCCTCCCTCCACGTGTCGTGCGTGAGGGTTGGCTCCACCGCGACCGCGCAGCGCAGCGCGAGCTCCCACGATCTCTCCACTTTCGCGTGTGTCTCCGCGGCGTCCGCCGCGCAGGCGGCGCAGAGCGCGGCGATGGCGTTTGCCCGCAGCGGCCCCCCGCCCGTCGCGCGGCGGCGCTGTCGCAGAATGCGCAGCGCGAGCGCCCACCGCGGCTCCGCGGCCCCCGCGCCGCCCTCGTGCCGCCGCCACACGCGCGCGTCCGCCGCGCAGTGGTGACTGTACCGCGATTCCCCCGCGCGCGCGTCCGCGTCGAGCTGCGCGTGCAGCCGCCGGAGCGCCTTTCCCGCGCGGCGGCACACGGCGCGGAGGGCGGCGACACTTTGCGGCCGCCGCAGCGGCGCCTCGCGCGGCGGAATCGCGTCCGCCGCAAAGTGCGCCGCGTGAATGTCGCGCAGCAGCGCGTCCAGCCGCCGCGGGTCCGCGCGCAGTCGCGCGACGAGCGGGGCGTACGCGGCGAGGCGGCAGAGCTCCGCGGCGCCGAGAAAGAGCCCCGGCCACACCGCGCGGCCGTACGTCGCCCAGTACGCACTCACGTCGCGGGCGGCGGCGCGCGGACACGTCACGAGCGCTCGCGGCGGGCGCCCCCCGCGGCGCCTCACCGCACACGCGAGTTCGTGTTCGCAGAGCGGAGCCATGCGGCCGGCCGCGAGCGCCTCGACACGCGCGCGGCTGACGGCCCAGACGCGCGCGACGAGATGGTGCGGAATAAGAGAGTCAAAGACAAGGCGGCGCACGTCGCACAAGGCGGCGGACGGCGACACGCGCATGCGTGCGGCAAACGGCAAAAGCAGAAGCGGAAGCCGCGTGGACTCGCGGCAGTGCGCGAGCAGCTCCGCCTCCGCACTCGCACTGCCACTGCCACTGCGCGCCTCGCAGTGCGCAAGCACCTCGGCGCGGTAGTCGTGCAGCAGCAGGCACAGCTCAAAGGGGCGAAAGCGGCCGGAAAAGTGTGTGTGGCTCAAAGCCTCCAGCCCGCGCGCCGACGCAATCCCAATGCGTGGCGCAATCGCACACAATTCCTGCACTTCTTCCGCTGAGAGCGCTGGGCGATCGGCAGGCGCCGCGTCTCCCGCGTCGGCACGCAGAACACACGCGTGCGCCTTGGGAGGAGACGGCACGACATCGACATGCTCCGCCGTGTCCGCGCACGCGGACTGCGCAATGACGGCGATGAGCTCCACGACGCGCTGCTCGCTCAGCGTGCGCCCGAGTCGCGCAATGTGTTCCCCGCACGCCTCGCGCTCCACCGCACTGATTCGCGTCCCCCGCACGGCGCGCAGCAGCACGTCGCACTGCGCAGGCCCTGGGGCGGCGCCGGTGCACTCCGCCATGCGCAGCACCACGCGACTGCACGCGACGGGCCCCGCGCCGCGCCGCACGGCACGCAGAACATCCGCCGCCGCGCCGTCCGCCACATCACACACTCCCGCAGTCACGGCGGCGAGCAGCCGCAGAGCAACGAACCACGGCGCCGCGGCCGACACGCAGGAGAGCAGTGCACTTGTCGCCGCGGAGCTCAGCGGCGCGGCAATGGGGCCGCGCGGTGCGTGGAAGACATCCAGCGCGTCCCGCCACGCCCGCAGCGCCGTGAGCGCAAGAAGCGCATCGGAATCGCTGCCGCGCACACTCGTCGCCTCGCGCTCTGCCCGCGCCGCCGCGTCTCGCATGTGCAGCGCCGCGTTAAAAAGTGTGTCGGCCGATGCGGCCGCGTCGTGCCGCAGCGCGTGGAGCGCATGGGCCCAATGCCCTTCCGCCGCAAAGCCCCGCACACACTGCCGCAGCAACGCCGTTTGTTCCTCCTCGGCCGTGGCGTTCGCAGCGTCTCCACGGCGGTGGAGGTGCCCGCGCAGGAGCAGTGTGTATATCGTCCGCCACGGCGCGCCCGCGCGGGTTGCCGCAACGCGCAGCACTGCGAGCGGCGCAGAGCGTCCAGCGGACTGCAAATGACTCAGCAGCGCCGCTGTCGCCGCCGCCCCGCCGCCCCGCGCCGACACGTCCACGACGGCACCGGCAATGACACTCGCGCGAATGCCGTCCGGCGCCACGCAGGGCACCAGAGCCAACAGCAGTGCCTCCAACTCCACTGCGTCCGGGGCGGCGCGCAGCGCGGGGCCAATGGCATCCGCGAGCCGCGGCAATGTCCGCAGCGCGGCCGGCAGCTGCGCGGGTTCGATGCCGCGCAGCACGGAGAAGGCGCCGGCGGCATTTCCGCCCACCGCGAGCGCGAGTGCGGCGTGCGCGTCGACAGCGGCGCGAGCCAAAGGCCCTTCGCCCCGCGCGGCGTCGCGGCAGCGCTGCAGCACGCGGCCATACGAGAGCGGAGAAGAGCGCACCGCGAAGAAAAGACGCAGCCCGCGCATCCCGGCAGACTCGCCTGGAATGACTGAGCATTGCAGACGGGGATCGCCATTGCGAGGCGCAAGGGACGCGATGAGCGCGCAGCACTCGTCATACCTTCCTGCGCGCAGCAATAGCCTCCCCGCACACTCCACCACATCCGTCGAAAGGCACAGCACCTCGTCCTCACTTGTATCCCTTCTCTCTGTCCCTGTCTCTTGGGCCTCCACCACGGCAGTGCGTGATGACCCGCGCAGAGGCATTGCCTCGCGGTGACGCTGCCGGTGACGGACACGAGCAAACGCAGCGCAGGTGCGCAGTGCGCGCTGCCAATCCCCTGTGGCGGCTGCACGATACACCAATTCACCCGTATGCGCTGCCGCGCACCGCTCAATAAGCCGCTGCTCCGTCTGCGAAGGCTGCGGCACGTGAGCGCGCAGCAGCGTGAGAGCGCGGCGCCACATTCCCAGCGCGGCGCAGAGCGGAATAGCTGTGCGGCGAATGGCCGCTGGGCACTGCGCGGCGTGACACAGCGCGGGCGCCCAATGCCCACCGGCAATGAGACACTCCTCGAGCCGCGGCGCATAGTGCTCGCGTGCGGCGGGCATCATTCGTGCGAACACGGCGGCCGCGCTGTCCCACGCGGCGGACGAGGCGGTGAGGGCGAGAAAAACTTTTACTGGCGCGCGGGTGGCCGCGAGAGCCTCACCCCACCACCCACAGGCACACGCGTCGCGAATAAACCCGGCGACAATGTCCTCGTCCGCACGCATCACGCGCGCCGCGACAAACGCACGCACCGCCGCACGTGCCGCGGGACTGTCCTCGCCGTTCGTGTTGCTGGAGCACATCCCCGCGCTCTGGCGCCGCGCCCACCAGCGCGCAAAGGCCGCGGCGCCGGCGACGGCCTCGTCGGCAGTGGCGTCGCGAAGGCGAGCGGCGATTTCTTCCCACAGCGACCGCCACGGGCGCGTGATCGGCCAGTCCGCTGCGGGCTTTTCGGCATTTGGAGCGGACGGCGGGCAGCGGCTCACGGCGTCGCGCAGACACTGAGCCGCGGCGGCCGCCTCGCGCGACGGGATCGCGTCGGCAACGGCGAGCGCGACGGCACACGGCGCGGATGGCGTAAAGGCGCGCACAAAGTCGGCGACCTCCGCCGCGCGCGGGGCGGCGCCCGCGGCGACCGCGGCCGACAGCGCTGCGGTTGCGACGGCCCACTGCCGCCCCTCCGCCGCCGCGCGCAGCAGCGGGGGGACAAGCGCGCGCGGCGCGTGCACGGCGAGGCGCGGCGGGCCGGCGGCGGCGATGGCGGCGCGCCAGTCGCCCGCGCGGCACAGCAGCGCGCAGCTCGCCGCGTGGTGCCGCGCGCCCATCGCGACGCCGCGCGGCCGCGCAGCGGCAGCAATCGCCGCGACGGACGCGCCGGCGGCCGCAGTGCCATCGGCGCCCGCGGGGCCGCAGAGAACGGCGTCGGCGGCGGCGTGCAGCAGCGCGCGGGCGGAGAGCGGACTCGTCTGCAGCGCATCGCACAGGCGGACCGCCGCGGCCCAACCGCCGCGCGTCGCAGTCGCAGACACCGCCGCGGCGTATGTGCGCGCGGTCGGGACGCACTGCAGGCGAATGGCGCCGGCGAGGAGCAAAGTCGCGCGCACCCAATCGCCGTGGCGAACAGCTCCGAGAACGACGGACTCCACTTCGCCCGCGGACGGTGGCCGCGGCGGGTGCGACATGCAAGTGAGCGAGAAATTCTGTTTGTCTCCTCCCCCTCCCCCTCCCCTTGTTCACCCCTTTTGATGTTTTTTTTTTTTTTTTTTTTTTCCAAAGGGGTTGTTTTTTTTTTATCGCAGAAAAATACAAAACAACAACAACAAAAAAAAAAAGAAAAAGCAGACAAACCAAAGTAATCAATAGAACAATTAAGTGAAAAAGGTATTGCAGTCAAAAAATGTTCGTGACGAATGTGTCACACAGAAATACACTCTCAGTGAATGAGTGAGTGTGTGCGAGAGAGTGAAAGCGAGAGCAAAGCAGTATAAAATTCAGCTACTTCTTCAGAGTGCAATTTCCTCGTCTTCGCTGCTTTCCTCGCCCCTCTGCGCACGCGTTTCCACCTGATCTGTTTCGTCGCTGCCGCCCATTTCCCGCAGAGCTTCAAGCAGTGCCGCTCGCTGAGAGGCCGCCGCGGACTGAATCATTGTCCTTATCTCCTCTCGAATGGAATACATTTCCGCAATGCGCTGCTCCATGCGCTGCACAGAAGCGTCAAGCTGCGCGCGCTCCTTTTGCAGCGCGTCGATCATTGGCCCGACCGACTCGCGGCGGTAGAGCAACAGATCGGCAATGAGCGCCTCGTACTCCGCCGGCGTCGGGGACCAATGCGCTGGCGGGGGAACGGGGCTCTGTGCCTTTTGGGGATCGCTCCTTGTCGCGTGGCCACTGCGACTGCGCTTTGCTGAGCCCGTGGCACTGCGGGATCCACTGCTTGCGCAACGGAGAGCAGTGGAGAGCGCACACGGACTGCGCGCTAAGAGGCGACAATTCAAAAGCGCCTTTCCCAACATTTCCCGCCCCTTCGCGCCTCGCTTGCGTACAGTTCAGACAAAAGAAGGTTAGAAAAAAAGAACATCAACGGAAACAATATCCAAAAGGACATGTGTGTGGGAGTGAGGGGATGATAATAATAACAATTGTGAATTGTGCATAAAAATAATATCGTGGAGATATAATACAGACAAACACACACACACAGAAAAAAAGAAAAGAATGCGGCAGTCCTGTTGGGTAAGCAGCAGCGTGCAGCCAACGCCTCAGTGTTGTGGGGGGAAGTGGCCGGGCAATCTTTTTTTTTATGTGTCCTTTAAGTCCAAGAGCATATCCACAAGTTAGGTTAACCAAGAACAACAACAACAAAAATGTGCCTTACTACGTTCTCCTTCCTACCTTTTGAGAAACATGGAAAGCCACGTAATTAAAGACGAATTTATCAAATCAATGTAAAAAATGTATCATTACTTTACTTACACTTCTTGTTACTCAAACCTCTGAATTATATTTACTTCACTGCTGTTTGCATGTCGCCGTATCCTCTTCATACCGGAAATAGTACACACCTCACTAGCCTACTTCAGTTTCAATACAAAGAGGCGAATAGGAAATGGGTTAGTGATTTCAAACGTTCTTTCGGTGTCCCTTAAAGGGCAGCGATACGCTCCGGACTGTTGATATAAAGAACGCGTTTTTCGAGGTGCTTTCTTCAAAAAAGAAAAAAATATATATTTTTTGTTGTTGTTGACAGACTATACAAGAACCCACACGACATAGTTATTTTCCAAATGATAGACAATGTTCCAGAGACCGTATCGGAATACAGACACACACACACACACAAACAGAGAGAGAGAGAAGAGTGAGTGGATAAAGGAAGTGCACATAAAACCTGGGAAAAAAAAAAGCAAGCACATCAGGTCATCTTGACTTGATTGTATATACAAACGTACGGTATATATCGCTTTCGCCAATCAGCGCGGTTCGGGCGTTTTCACCCCACGCATAGTCCTCGTCTTTTGTGTATTCCAGCCGTAAGTACGGCACGGCCCAAGAGACCTGAAGGAATATTCCATACCCCTTCGCATGCGCCAGCAGGTCACTCACACCGCGCAGCATCGCTGCAATATCACTTTCTATAGTTGCGCCGTTTTTATCCGCCTCGATTGCGTCCATAGTGCCCTTATCGATTACCGCGTCGAATGGACCCGACGCGGCAAACGCTTCGAGGCAACGCACGTCGCCAACTGCCCATTGCGTGTTCGGGAGAACCTCCGGTGGGTATGTCTTCCGCATTTGCTCAATCACATTTGGCGCGTAGTCCATTGCGACCTGCTCCAGTGTGAAAGGCAACTCCCGCGCCACCACCGCCGCGTGCAGGTCTGCGCAGAGCCTCGAGTTGCCGGTGCCGAGGTGAAGCACACGAACCACAGGTCTCTCGTCACCCCCGGAGACCACCGCCGCCCGGGCGCAAAAGACCGCGGCAAGCTCGTCGCATACCGCGTCGACACAGGCGGAGTGAATGGACAGAAACCAATCGTACTGCGCCTCGTTGCTGTACCGGTCCACCCAATAGGACTGGCGGCTGTAGTCGGCCACGTCGTCCGGCTCCAGCGACTTGGATTCTAGACTGCTCGTCATTGCTAAAGGAGTCCCCCCACACCCGATTCTGAGAGTAAAAAAGAACATAAGAAAAAAAAAAAAAAAAAATACATAAACTAGGGGTAAAAATAAAAAATAAAAAGTATAGAAAACAAGTGAAAATGAGCCAAGACTTAAAGTCCTCAAAATGTGGTTGATGCTCAGTTACAGCATCTAGTTTTGAGCACATTTCGCCCATTATTACTCTTTTCCGTTTTTTTTTTCTTCCACGGGATATGAAGAACAAGCAATGCTACTCTTAAACATAACCTAAGCTTGTCAAAAACAGAGAAAAAATCAAAAATTATAATGTCCACTCATCAACTCGGTGTGATCTACACCTAGCTAGATCCTGGAAAATAAGTAAAGAGATCAAAAAAGAATGAAATCAACCTTGCCTCTGAATTAACTCAAAGTGCATCCGCAGCAAAAACCTTCTGAGAAGTGTCAACAGTAAATATCTCTCGGAATATAATATGAGGGGTGTATCAATAGCAACTTACGAATTGGCCGCATTAAGGGGTATTTCTACCCTGAAGAACCCCCCCCCCCCCCACACCGCAAGGGGTGAATCAAAGGGGTGGGTGGGGAAAGCAAAAAAATAAAATTGCAAGAGGAAGAAATGCTTAAGGTAAAAAACTCCGTGCTCCCTTTGTTACAGATTTAAAATAGGTAAGAGTGATAAAGGGAGATGGAGTAATACGATAGGAGGCCCCAGAGGAAGAGTAAGTCGCTTTGGTAGGCATTCCTTTCACAGACTCCTCAAAAAAAAAAAAAAAAGAGAATAAGACTAACTCTGATTAAGAAACGTGATGACTTATCAGTTAGTGCTTATTCTTATACTAAACTCTCAAGTAAACAAAAGAAAAAAAAAATTGAAAAATTGATGCGCCAACCACAGTTACATTACTAACAGAAAACAAGCTCTACTTCATTTTTAGTAGAAATGAGAAGATCGAACTCTGAAAAGTAAAAAAATATTGTTTTTCCTGGGACTGACTTATAAATTTTCTTTTTTTCTCTGTACATACTTTTCTCCACACAAAACTAAAATCACTAGTAAGGATAAGAAATTGTGCCTGCCCAGTTATGTAGATACGGATGAGTATCGTAAGACGAAAACTGCCTTGAAATAGAATACATATCTATACACATTTATACAAATATATAAATATGTGAATGCCCAAACGAAAATTAAAATTTTAGCGCAAAAAGTAAAAAAAAAAAAAATGAAAAGCATGGACTTAGTTATGAATGTGTGAACGGTGAAAGCTCCTTTGTGTGGAAGAGCAAAATCCTTTTACAATACATTCATCCCAAGCGATTAGTCAAATAATTCAAAACAATTTGTCGCTCAATTACTCTTTCTTTGAGATACTTATTTCACATCCTGTACACGGCCGCCGAGCCATTCGTTGTGGCGGCGACCCGGGAATACGCCCCCAAAAGTTTGTCCCCATGATTGCCACAACCAATTCCCCACCAGGCCCTCTCTTGACAGCCAAGAGCCCACGCGGGACTCTCTCTCGCACTTCGCCCGCCGCTGCCTGCAACGGCACTTCACTCTCGTTGAGCATCACGCGGAGCGCGGCCATCATGACGTACTTTTTCAGCAGCACATTCCCCAGCAGCTCTGTCCACCGGCACACAAGCCGCACGTACACGCTGAGCTGCTGGCAGGGGCGGTCGAGGTCGCGCAGGCGCACGGTGAGGCCCTCCGCGCGCTGCCGCCACAGCGTGCACAGGACCGGCTCCCACAGGTCCAGCGCGCCGAATGCGCCGCCGGGGGCCCTCGCCCCGACGGCGCACTCGGCGCATGGGGTCCGACGGAAAACGCCCACGAGCGCGCGGGCGCAGACGGGCTCGAGCTCGCTGCGGCAGTGGTGCTTGACAACGGCGCTGAGGAAGGCGTCGGCAATCCGAACGGCCGTCGGGTCCTCGTCGCGCCCGCGGCAGCGCAATGATCCGGGGGCGATGAGCCAGTCGTTATCGGAGCATTGGTACGTGAAACACACAAGACCGGCACTTTCCTCGAGAAAGTCACCCCACGAGCGGTTGTAAAGAACGTTCACCACGTAATCATACTCTGCGGGAAACTCGCGCTCAATGCGGTCCTGCAGTCGCTTTGAGCAGATGCTGCCGTGCGGAAGGCCGACGGGAAGCCCAACACGCGACTGCTCCTCCTTCTGCGCCAGCACTGCCGCATGGACCTGGGTAGCCAGTTCAATTCTTACATAATGACCTCCTGGGTCTCGAAAAACAGGATTGCCGGCGTCCATAGTCTTTTCTTCGGTGGTGTCTTCGACAGTTTCCTTGGCAGCACCACCAGGAAATACATCTGGAACTTCATCAGGAAATGCACTGAAATCACTTCCCTCCGCAATTTCGGGAACCTCAAACCAATTCATGCGCTTAATGCACGTAATGAAAGAAGAGAAGGACAACAATACCAAAAAGAACGGAAACTACCTCCTTGTTCCAACAAGTAAAGGACAACAAAAAAAGTGAAGAGGTGAGGAGAGAGAGGGGAGATGGTAGTTCAATCAGGTTATTACTAATTTTTTTTTTTTACCTTTCAATAATCCATACCATCTCGATTGACTCACTTAAGACCCTATTTCTTCCTCTTCACTGACAAAAAAGAAGCACTGAAAGCGGGCTTAGCCCTTCCCCCCTCCCCTGCGCGACTCGGTTGGGGAGTGGGCAGAGTGGTTTTTAAGAGACTTAAGGTAACGAGGGCTTATGACAAAATCCATAAAACGTAAAAACTGGTAAGGAAAATGTATACCAATGCTCACGTAAGAAAAATCATGCAGGAAGCTTCCATATATATATATATATATATATATAATCTATTGACTGCGCTTCCAGCGGTATAAGTTATAAAGATTAGTAGAAATATCGATGTGCAAAGAAAAACAGAAGCAATGGGTAATGCACAACATCAGCATTGGTCCCGCAATGTCACACAGTGCTGCGTATGACAAAATCATATTGTCCAAAGACAGCTACAACGTTTGTGGTAGTAGTAAATGTTTTCTGCGCAAAATTGTATTTCCCTCGAATGCATGCTTCGACAAAGACAAAAATCCGAGTATGGTGGAGGCACAAATGCTTCTCTAAAATCCCACGCTGCGCGTGCAGAAGTGGTGAGGTCCGATAATTTTTTTTTTCTTTTTGCCCTGGAGACTTTTTGCAGATAATCTTGAGGCCTCGCAGACCAACTTATCAATTGCCTCCCCCCCCTTTGGGTTTGTGTATTCCGTTACTTTTTTGATCTTTCTCTTTTGCCCGCCATGACAGTTTATTATTATTATTATTATTCTCCCTCTCTGCAGGAATAAATGAATAATTGCCAACTGCGATTGTAAGGCTGTGCGTACCCAATAAGAAATCCACTACAACGGCAGAAACGAACAAATATATATATATATATATCACAAACGACAGAGATGAAACAGCGCCTGATAGATCGTGAAGTAGTGACTTTATGATAAGAAGCAATGTGTAAAGCGTAGTCCATAGTTAATAAAATAGAAAAGCAAAAAAAAAAAAAACAATCAAACAAACACGCAGCGGAAAACTTTCAAGTTAACTTTTCTAAACTACGTTTTTCCTCCGCAAAGTTTGGATTATTCTTATTATTTTTTTTTTCCTTTCTTTTCTCCATCAGTCTTATCCGACGAACCGTGGACTGTACTTACCGCATTCGCTTCAATTTCCTTTCTTTTCCATCTGTGAGATTTCGTATGGCCTTCGCCTCATAAACGCAAAGACTGGGTCAATGTTTCTACTCGCCCCAGGAGGAGTCTTGAGGATTGCAAAGTCCAAAATCTTCACTCAAAAAAGAAATTTACTACAAACACTTCTACATCTATTGTACGCCAAATGATAGCTAAAAGAAAGAAAGAGAGAGCAATAAAAAACAAAGCAAAACGCCATGGTATGTAAAAATCCCAAGTTAAGAGACAGTGGTATACCACCAATACTTAAAATATATATATATATATATATATATATAAGTTTTGCGTATGAGATCCACTGAGTCTACCGCACAGAGAACAAAGTACACAAAAGACCGAACAGAGTGGCGGCGCGCCTCACTTCGTTTTTGAGTGTAAGCGCGTCACATCAGCCCCCATCCACACTTTTATTTGAAATAAACAACTCTATGCCTTGTTCAAATTATATATATATATATATACTTTCCTTTTTATTACTTGTCGTCGTCTTCGCTGACTCTTCTCACGGGTAAGTGGAGAATTTGTTCCTTGCCGTGTTCTCCTTCCACTTCAAAAACGAAAACCCTCGACACCCATTGCCCAAGGAAACTTCTTCTGAATAGTCGCCGAAAAAAGTTTTCCAATAGGGACATCATGCTCCTTGGCCCATGAACACACAATTCGGGGGTCAATGTAATTAATTTTACTAGTTCCTAGGGAAACAGCTTTGTTGTCGTCCTTAATGCGGATGTTGTTCTCCTCACGATTAAGGCGTTCCTTATACCGCTGCAGTGCGGCGTCCACGTCACTTGGAAAAGATCGCACAATGGGCGGACGCGGTGGCGGTGCCGGGGCCTCGTCCTCCTCGTCGTCCTCCACGAGCGCCGTCTCCTCATTCACCAAACCATTGCTCTTCGCGAACTGCAGAAGCGTCGGCTCATCGTCAGAGCTTTCCAAGTCTGAAGAGGTTCGCCCAGACGACACAGAAGAGCTGGAATCGCTGTCGCTGCTCTCCTCCGAACTGCTCTCATCGTCATCGCTGCTGCTGCTGCTGCTGCTGCTGTCGGACGGTGTCGGCGATCGCTTTCGTCGGACCTCAACGTGTGCCCTCTTTTCCGGCGCGGCGGCACTGCGAAGCGTTGCGTCGCCCTCGCCGTTCCATGGGCGCCGCGCGACCGGCTGGGAGGGCCTTGGGGGGGCAGTCGGCGGCGGGCCCGCCATTGGCGCCGGGAGGCTCACGGGGAGTTTCATGGGAATCTTAAAGGGAACTTTCATTGGAGCTTTCGAAGGAGGCAGCGCAACCGGGGGACTACCAATCGGGGACGAAGCACTTTGTTCCTTAAGAGTCATTTCTTTCTTCTCCGTTATAGTCACTTTTTTTTTTTTGTAAAGTATGTATATATATATATACATATATACACGTAGATATAAGTACAATTGTTCGAGTGTAACCCCCCCCCCCAAAAAAAAAAAAAAAAAAGAAATAGATAACAAAAGTGAAGTCAAATTTAACCTAACAAACTAAAAACGGCAAAATGGCAAGTAGGCATAAAGATAACTACATGCACATACATATAGGTATTGCTTGAGGAAGAAATAAAAACAATTAAACATCCCTTTGTAAACATCTGACTCTCACACAAAAAAAATTCAAGCGACGAGTAGATTGAATATATGAATACCACACACACAAAAGCAACAACAACAACATAGAATTGCATACTAACTCTAAAGAAAAAGAAGAAGTAGTAAAGAAATGAGCTCATTCACTGACACTTGTTCTATTTCCACATTTTCAAGTTTTGTAAAACTAAGTGACGTTGCTTTTTTTTTTTTTGTTTATATTCATTTCTTCTTTCGGCATTCAAAACATGTTCATGCACAAACACTTTGCTGAATCGTGTACAATGTGGTAGAATTCTACTGATCTTGCAGGACATGTAAAGCTTAGAAGTAGAAAAACCAACAAAAAGACGACTTTGCAAGATGCATTACATGTCTTATAAAGAGAAGTTTAAACCAAAATCAGGAAACCATAAGATTCCCATAGGTGTAGAATGGCATACATATATATATATATATATATCTATACAACATCAAATAAGCGCTTACGTAGAGTCGCAAACATACATATGAATTGCCATACAGTATGCCATTGTACATGAACGAGTACATATACTCAAAACAAAAAACAAAAAACAAAACGAGAAAACGCTTTCATACCGGTGCGTAAAAGATACTATATAAGATGATAATTAGTTTATAAAGAGATAGCTGCACGTTCATCTTTCCTTCTTTAAAAATAACTAGATAAACACGCACAGAAGCACATACAAAAAACAAAAACAAAAACAAAAAAAAAAAAACAAAAAAAAGCACAGAGCACCAAAAAACTCCTCATCTATGTTTGAATTCCCTATTTTTTTTTTTTTGCTAATAATAAATTTTATAGTTCCTTTTTCAATGGATGTCAAGACCTCCTTGTGTCCGGGGTTATAGACCTTCTGCTTGGGGAGACATTGGAAGAGTGAAACCCGGTATCACGATTATACATTATTTCGCGCCTCTCGATATCCGACAGTATGCGATTCTTTCGCTCCGCTTCCTCGCGCGCCTGCTTCTCGCGGATGCGATACATCTTCTCACCCCAAACAGTCCGGCGCTCGAGAAGAGCAGTGGACTTCTGAAACTCCTTTTCAATCATCTTATCCAAAGTGCGGCGGGATTTCTTCAATTCTTTATCCAACAGTATCCGCTCCCGAATTCTTTCCTCCAAGTTTACCCTTTCGACCACTCCAAGGCTTCGGAGTTCTTGTTCGGCGTTGCTCTCCAAATACCCAATCTCATCAAAGGACGGCAGGCGCTTCTCGGTCATAACGCTTTCGTAGATCCTCATGGCACCCGGGGAAGGGGATCGGTTGTCGTGTGTGCGCCACGTGCGCATTTCGCTCGGCGTGAAGCTTCGTCTGCGGGCGCTCTGCCGCATTTGAGTGCTGCTGCAGCGCGAGGCACGTGAAAAGGCCATTGCCGTATCGCCGTTCAGTCCATAAGTTTGTCGTGTCCCCCCTGACGGCCCCAACGGCAAGTTATGGAAAGACAATCGCTTCCCTTCATCGGTGGCCTTAGCAGCTGGAGTGTCAGCGTGTGCCTTTCCATTTCCCTCCTTTGCGGCTTTCTCCTCTACCGGCAGCTTGTTGCGCGCCGCACAAGCACGTTGCATCTTTTCCTTTCGTCGATTCTCAAAGTGCATGAGCCGCGTCTGCGCGAGGCTCTCAGGCACATTGGTGCCCATAAAGTCCGCGAGCTCCCGCGGCAGCAGCTCGGCTGGCTCTATGCCCTCCATCCCGCACGCCTTGAGGCTGCGCGGGCTGTTCAGCACTTTCTTGATGCGCCGGGCCTTCTCAAGATTGTCCAGCGAAACCACAGGCTCCCGCCGCCCGTCCCCGCGTGGCGCTCCGTAAAGCTTTCGGGCGGGACTGCACTTTCGCTTTGGCAAAGACGCCGCCGCGGGGTTTGCCGCTGCGGGGTTTGCCGCCGCTGCGCCAAACTGCGCTGAGCCTTTTTCGGAGAAGCTTGAAGCGCGGCCACGGGGTTTATTCGAGCCATCCACAGACACAGAGTGATCGTTCGCACGTGGCTCATGTTCCGCTTTGCGCATCTCAGAGCTCAAATCCGTATTGGTGGNAAAAAAAATAAAACAATGTGCTTACAAAACGGAAAAATATCTTTCCTTTCTACGCCGAGTAACCGTGTTGTCTTTCTCAACCAGGTTCAACACCTGTACACCATATGGAAGCCCATCTCGTTGTTCTTCCTGTGCCTTTTTTTTTTTCTGTGACCGCAGTGACCAACAAAGTCTGTGCTTTCACCGCTTCCACGTTTCTTTTTTTGTTTTGTTTTGAACTTTTCTTCTTGTCGTCACTTCTCCATTTCATCAGGTCTCACGTAACCTGCCTTGACGAGTGTATCATAGTCCAAAATGGTTACGCGTTCGTACCCCCAGCGCCGCAGTGCCAGACAGCTATTGGCACCCTGTTGGTGATCTGCAGCCAAAACGAAAAGTTCAGAATCTTTTTTGCGCTGCGGGAGAATCGGACAGGCGGCCCCTGAAAGAATATCATGAGGATGCAGCACAACGGCACCACCAACTTCGTAACGCCGTCGCTCCGCGGCACCGCGCACATCAATAATGGACAAACCCTTCTGCTCGGATAGTTTTTGTTTCAGTTGGGCAGTGTCGTACACAGATGGCGCACGCCCAAAGCTGCTTTCCAATCCAAATCCAGAAGTAACGTACGCAGGACCATAGCGCTTGTTAAGGTTAGACACTTTCCATGCTGTCTTTGGTATCCACTGCGCCATCGTCAGATCAGATCTATTATTGTTATTATAAGTACAATTTATGAAAGAAAATAATAATAAGAATAAAACTCAAAATAATTAATAGCGAAAGAAGAAAGAATATATATATATATATATATATATATAAAGGAAGTACGATACGTAAGCTCTTTTTAAAAGATTTTAAAAGCAAATGCCTAAAAACAAGAGTATTTGTTTGTTGAATGAATTCCCATTCAATGGAGACTTTCACTTTACTAGTTACTTGCAGTCTTGCAGCTATTCCATCTGCAAATCAGGGAACCTTTTGTATTGTTGCACTTTGACCACTGCCTCTCTCGTCTCAGCTCTTTGATCTGTACTCTGTGCTTATTTAGAAGCAGCGGCAAGTCTATCCCGCGCTATTGTCTCGGTGATCCCTTTTGCTGCAAATTTCCCGTACTCTGAAATTGTAAACTCGCTGTGGGGCTTTCCACTCACTGTGCTTAGTTGCGCACAAGACACGAAGATGCGTTGGCGAGCGGCAGAGCGAATTCGCCCCACTGCGCATTGCTTGTGGCTGAGAAACATATTGACTTTCTCGTACTTTCACTACAACACTCCATACAGGAAAGACATCTGCCCCGACCCAGGCCCCAATGTCCAATATATATATATATATATATATATATATATATATATAATTCTTTTTCTTGTGGCTGTGGTAGTTGTTTTTGTTTTTATTGTTTAAATCACAGTGGAAAAACAACAACAACGAAAAAAAAAAAAATGATACGAATCTAGAGCAAAGCAAATATTTGACCTTTTATAAACAGAAGAAAAAAAAGAAATACAAATCCCCCGTTTATTTCTACTTCTTTCACTCTTTCACCGACACATAAACACACTTCGCATCGCACTCCGTGTATCACACTGATGAGGTCATAAATGCCTTTCGAACATGATCAAAGCGGCTCCTTATACATGCAGCCTGCACTTCCACCTCATCGATCTCACGATCGGAAAGATCTTTTTTCCGAAGAATATCATACTGAAGAAGCACTGCTGAGATGGCCAGAGCGGCTGTACTACCAAAGAGAAATCCTGATGTGCGAGGACCCATGACTTCTAATACACAACTAACCTTTAATAATAACAAAAAAAAAATTGCAAACATAATGTATGTGCAAATGTATATAAATATATACACATATATATATATATATATATATAAGAAAAATAGCCACTAACCATAAACTCAAACAGCACAAAGATTAATTCTTGTACATATGCAATTTTGCGTATGTAAAAAAAAAAAGACACATATCACTCTGAAGACATCGCATCCGCAACAAAAGTAGTTTTGAATATTTCTCAAAAATGCCAGCAACCCTAGTTCATTATAAAGTATGAGCAAAATTTTTTTAACTATATACCTAAAGTAAAAAAAAATAAAATAAGACAAACCTCAAAATATATCATGTAACAATATCAATAAAAAAAATGGAATGTTCATCTTTTTCTTCTAACCAATATATAGTGTTCCATCACATTCACTCTGTTTTTTTTTTTTTCATTCATTTACTTCTTCTTTCCCTTCTTCAGGATTGACTCCGTGTCATGTACATCAACAATACTATCACCATATTCATCCTCCTATCAACCTCTTGACTACTTGGGGCGCGGGCTACTTCCGTAAACTGGGTTATGACAGTAAAGGGACTGCCGAGCGTTGCCAACTCCCACTGGTCGACTCGGCGTCGCTGCATTTCGTTCAGCAGCGCGATCCGCGTACATTCGCATAAGTTGCAAAATAAATCCGTCTGTCTTCTCACCATCTCCAGATGATGAAGCGATAACCTCTGCCGTTGACGGTGCTTCCTCGGTTTCTGCGACCGTCTTTGCAATTATCTCACACCGCTCCTTCGAGGAAATATCAATATCCTCCTGAGCATAGCGACCAATATATATGGGATTTAACTGCATCGCAAGAAAAACAAGTTGAGCGGCAAACTCAGTCGCTGGTCGGCCTTCCGTTTCGTATGTATCGTATAATCGAAGAAAAGAAAAGTAGTGCTCCGATCGATTGTGATGCCGAGTGAAAGAAGTCTCCTCCATGGCTGTACGAATATCTCCTTGGGAGTTATGCCCCGAAGACTCTTGTGAAGAAGGGGATGACACCAACTGACGACTAGATCTTGCATTAAGAATAGCTCGCTTTGAGGCTTTGCGGTCAAGGCTTGTAGCATGCATTGTAATCTTGCGAAGTATCTCTACAACAGGTACACTTCCATCGTTCCATCGTTCATCTATTGTCACCTTGGGCAACTCAAAGTCTGCAATTTCACTAAGAGAAGGTACCTCACTGTTTCTTTCAATGTTGTCATACAAATCCTGAGGCACCAAGGCATGAACTGCGGCTGCGAGCGGACACACCCACGTTTTGCAATACTCCGCTACGAGTCCTAATCCATTTTCATGGGCTCTTGTGCGAAGATCTGGTACCATGGATTCCATACCTCGTCTTTCTTCTTCAAAAGTTTCTCGCAGCCACTCACCCAGAATATTCGTTGCAAGGGCAAAAAACTGTTGTCGGGGGCGCAGGGCAAGTGCATTGTCTGCAAGTATAACTACAGCCTTCATTAAGAGTGGAATACTCTTCTGGAGGACTTCCTCTGTTGAGGCCAAATCGCGCAAGTCTCGCAATAGAGTAACACGTGCGCATGGAGTAGTGGCCAAAACAGTCTCCTCAAACAATTCTCGAAGAAATTGTGAAAATGGTTGAGACCCGCTTGCTGCAGATAAATCCAAAAAACGATTTTCCTCTTTTTTAAGAAGATACAGAAAAGCAGTAAGACTAGCCGACTGCTGTGTACACATATCACCATACACAAGAGTAAGAGGGTGATCAATACGCGCCAAAAATGCATTCGTCACTCCAGGGTGAACAAAACTGATACATAATGTGGACAAAAACGTCACAAGCACCTCATCATTGGTGAACATTACTGTTGCGGGTTTCTCCCGCAGTATTAAAAACAACATCTGCAGGGAGTCCGCAGCGTGGAGAGGGTTATGATAAGCATTTTCAGTGGGACAATTGTCGAACAGATCGCAAAGAAAGCAGATCAGCTTTTCAATGTCAAGTGCACTGGTAAACGAAAAATTAGCGAGAACACTCGTACACACGGAAAGGAAAAGCCGGCGCGGATCATCCAGTCGTTCTCCATTGAAGTCCACCACTTGACTACTACAGAAATCTATACTCTCTACCTCCTTCACATACTTAAGCGTTTGGTGCATTATTACATTCATCTTCTCAAAGACTTCAGTAGGATCCTGCAACATAGGTTGTTCACGTTTTAAGTTTAGCTTCATAGCAGAAATCTTGCTTACTTTTCTCTCGGAAACACATAGAAATTCTACCCTTTTAGGGTGGCATACACCACTAAAGAAATTATCTTTGCAACAGATTTCTTCTTTACATGATGCTTTTTCAACGCACGGAGACGTCTCGCAGAGTGAAAGGAGAGGGAGTGGCGGCCTGACACGGTTAGATTTTCGATCAGAAACATTGTGTGACATACTAAAATCCTTGTTCCTTCTCGTGTTCAGATAACTATACTTCTAAACTTCTTCAAAAACAAACAAACAAAATTTCTATATGACACTGGAAAAAAAAAAAAATGGAAATCAACTTGAAAAGCGCACACTTTGAATACGACAGTAAGCTTTCTCTTCTCTGTTCTCCTCTCCTTTTCTTTCTCCCTTTACACATACGCAGAGATAGAGAGAGAGGAAAGGATAAATAGAAACAAGCGGAAAGGGATGTACGCTGATTTAAACAAAGTAAAGATGCACACCGAAACACGCACACTCGGGTACAGATATAGTTATTAACAAGAAGCTGGGCGGTGAACGGCAATGTCTACCAATGCCATTGTTATTCCAGTTATCGTTTCCCTATTCTAAAAAAAAAAAAAAAATGTCGTATTTGTCGCTGTTATAACGCATCACCATATGCATTTCCTTTCCCACGCACCCAACTTCTTCGCCGCGTGGTCGAGAGCTGCTCTCCTCTGCCTCACGATGACCGGGAGGAGCGGGAGCTGCTGGAGCTGTACGACCGTCGGTACCGCCTGCGCTCCCTCGAGCGGTCGCGACGGGGGGTGGAGCTTGAGCTGCGGCTGCGGCTGCGGCTGCGGCTGCGGCGCCGGTCGCCCCGGCGGCCGGAGCGGCTCTCCTCGCGGCGCCGGCGACGGTCGCGCCGTCCCGCCTCACTGCGCTCGCGGCGGCGCGCGGGCCCCTGTCCGTGCCGCATCCTGGATTCCTCGACTACAAGTTTCTTTCCGTGAAATTCTCTGCCGTGGAAGTTTTGGACAAACCTCACCACTTCTGACGGGGCAACGGTGAGGAATGCAAACCCGGGCGGATGGCGTGCCACCCATAGGTTCTCAATTGTGTTTTCCATCGGCCGCAGAAATTCGAGAAGCTCCTCTTTCGTCACTTGCCTGTCGATGTTACCAACATAAACGCGTGTCATCTTACAGGCGCAAGATGAATGACGGATGTGTCCCGCAAGGATCTTTTGAACTGAAGTTGAAGAAATAAAAAGAGAACAAAAAGAAATATAAAGAACCGCGCATGGTGCAAGAGAAGCAGTGGCTTAGGCGGTCGCGTCACTATCAAGAAATGAAGATTTGAAATCACCAATGGCCCTATATCGTGTAAAAACTTTTGTGAAAAAAAAAAGAAAAACAAAAGAAGGTGGACCCAAACAATACATTAAATCATGCAATTTACCTTTTCAAAAAAAAAAAAAGCTTCCCTAAACAATTCTCAAAAAAAAAAAACTTTTTACTTTTTCATCCTAATTATTAAAAAAAAAAAAAAAAGCTATTCCTATTTTCACAGACCTTAATTAGGTCGAAGTGACGGCGATAGGGACAATAAGCAGAACATATCATATGGCTCAATCACAGAGTCAATTACTCACAATTAAGTTCATTCATAAGATCCCTCTCCCATTTTGAGTGTTCGGGGAGGATTGAAATAATCCTTTAGAGCCCAGCCGTCGGACTCAAAAAAATTCAAAACAGATTCGATAACAAGGGAGGGAGGAAGAAAACAAATTTGAATATCCACGTATCGATTCTGCAGAACCTAACCCTTACGTAAAACCTAGATAATAACCAAAAGACCGAAAAGGAAAGAAGTTTATTGCCTCTCTCTCAGGGTGGACCCACACCAAAAACCATGTCTATGATACCTGTAACTAAATCTGTGAAAACAAGAGGAGGGATGTATTACACACAACTTACGAAGTGGCAGCTTTAAAGGGTCTTCCTAGCCCCGAAGCACCCCCGCGAGGAGGGAAACTACGGGGGCGGGTGGGACGGAAAAATAAAGAAAAAATCTCCATTCGTAGTACCCCCTTTAAAGTGGTATCGTGTTCTTTTCCTAGTTGTGCCTTCCAAGGTCTGTATTGGGTTAGGTAAAAAGATATGGGAAAAAGATGGGATCACCTTCCGGAAGGAATAGATAGCCTTATCTCAGTTGACATTCTTTTCACAAGCTCCTACAAAAAATATTGTATAAAATTGTTTTTGCAAGCTCTCTCTTTCTCTCTCTCTAAAAAAAAAGGTAAGAACAAATAATTATACCCTACACAATTGCTCGGTAGAAAAAATGCTAAAGATTAACACATATATATATATATGTATATATATTCACACATCTGACCCTTTGGGAAGCTCATACAATACAGGGAGAAAAAGCATAACCTTAATTTCATTGTGTAAGAGATAAACATAAGGGGGAAAAGAATGCAAAAGAAGCTAATCTTCGTAAACTTTGAAAAGAAAAAATTGTAAAAAAAATTCTTCGAGTGAATAAAAAAAAAATCTGCAAAATAAACACACTACCAAAAGCTAACACAAAATGAGTAATGTATTTATTCCTTTTTTTACTTCGTTAAGAGAGAAAAGAATAAATACGTAATTTCGAAAAAAAAAGTTCTACAACACTGGAATACGCATATTTTTTTGTTTCAAAAAGCCACTCTCATAACCTTAAGAGCAGCTTCGCCTTAGAAGCCCTAACTTTTTAGGCCTTTCCAGACAAAAGACCCGCACACCTTGCCAGACAACTTGCCATGATACAAAATGTCCGATTCAAATGTGTGGCTAATGCCTTCTTTACCGACAACACAATCATGAAGCGAAACGGATCCTGTTCCGCGGTGCTTTTTAGTGTCGTGCTTTACACTTCCATCGTGAATGATGAGAAGAACACTAAACGTCTCAAGATATTCCTGCACCTGAGTGACTGAGTCCAGAGGCAAAATTGATTCTTTTCTCCAGACTGGCGTCATGGTGTTTGTCTCTGATGACAGAATAGGCTTTAAGGTGGAGGAGAAGCGTGTGTGAATAATAAGCTGTGGTTTCTTGATGATTCCGCCAGTGTAGTCTTTAACAAAGATATCGTCGAATATAAAACTAGGCATGGGGGCGTCAGGGCTCATGAAACATGAAAGGACTGGGCGAACGCACCTCACAATGAAAGTTGCAGATACCGGGCGATGCTCTGATAGGAGTGTGTCAGGGTCCGACGCATAACTCATACACTTAATAAGTGCGCTAGGCTTGCTTTTGTACAATACGCGGTCGCAGTAACTCGGAGAGCTTTTTTGAACATACATATTGGAACCCACGTCAAAACGGTAGGTAGGAGCAAAGTTGATGGCTGGCTCCTTAAAACCATATAGAATACCCTCAGTGCTGCGTTGATTGTTTAGTTGATCACAACAAAGCAGCTCTTCATATTTCCCGGCCTGAATAAGGGATTCCGCTCTTTGTGGGTCTACATCTGTGCGATAATTAAAATCGCCAAATAAAAATACATGGTCGAACTGACTGGATATGTCTGTACCCTGAACACCCACGTTAAGATTATCGATAATTTCTTCCAATATGCCATTACGCAACGCAAAGCGCTCGCTGCGGGCGGCGAGATGGCATGCACAAAAGCACATGGATGTCTCCAGATATTGCATCGAAATCGCTACTCCACCTTTATTACCACATATTGATTTTTTTGCCGTCTGCCGCGTGGAGACCTCTGTGTTTGTTATCTTCAACAGATGCTTCCTTTTTACCAGAATAATAAGCAAGGTTTCCCATAGAAAAACACTGGATAGTGGAACATAACCTTTTCCAAGATAGTCCTGTACGTAATCAAACCACTCATTTTCATCACGACGATAAGAAGCTTCTTGTGCGGCA
Organism: Trypanosoma boissoni; assembly: GCA_030849725.1. Taxonomy (NCBI): domain Eukaryota; phylum Euglenozoa; class Kinetoplastea; order Trypanosomatida; family Trypanosomatidae; genus Trypanosoma; species Trypanosoma boissoni. The sequence continues at coordinate 65,475 of JASANW010001356.1, forward strand.
ACCACATACATGTCAAAGTCTTTCTTTGGCATCCATCGATTTAACATCTCAGTGTCCTTGGGTGGGCGGTGACCGCCAAGATTAAACGTGCCACACCATATCGATAGTGGCTCTGTTAGAATTTTTGAAACGTTGAGACGACACTCACCCACCAGTTGGCGCTTCACTGGATTACCGGTGATGTCTTTGCATACAACTGAATGCTCGTTCTCTCCTTTGCAGTCGATAAGTGTTATTGGGCATGTCATTCCGTCTGCCCCTACACCAACCATATCAGGTGCATATGTACGAATGGGTGAGCGTATTGCAGAAGCTGTCTCATAAAAACGTTCCCTATCATCCGCACTTACAAACTGTATGTCATAGGAATGCAAAGAATCATAAAAAAACATGCGGAGACGAGTGTTATCATTGAGATTCTTTTCTAGTTGAATTAACATATTTGCCAAATGCTCCTTTCGAATCCGTTTGCTCTTGGACAAGTTATAAAAGCAGCGCGTAAAGTGATCAACCACCCATATGCGTTTTTGTGATGTGTTAATTAAACTTGTAGATGGAGTGTACTTCATAACACTAAAAAATGCTTTAAGATACTGTGGGTTAGTAACATCTCTAGGATACATAATATGCTCCTGTACATTGTTAGTGGGCGTGTTACTTTGTGAGTCTTCCTTGATTTCACCCCACTCGCCATCTGCCTCTTCGTTCCAGTTTTCATTGTTGACAAAGTCTTCGAGGGCTTCCCGCGTGTCGTTCCCCAACTCACCTTTAGTGATCTCAGTGTCTTCTTCACCCATCTCACCACCGTATTCGTTTGCAGCAAATGCTTCTTCCATTGCACGCTGACGCTCCATAGAGTCATCATGAATTCCCTCACCCGTTGAATCTTCCACCTCAACATCTTCTAACTCTCGGTCGCAATTTTCATCGTTTAATTCAAGATCATCCTCGTTCTGGTTATATTTTGCGTTTTCTTCTTCCGCAAGCGCATCAAGGTACGCCTGTTCCTCTTCATCAGCAGTTGGATCAAATGGAACGTAGTCCTCACCAGCAGCATCCAGTTCCTCCTGTGCTTCCTGTGCTAAATGTGCTGCCTCTTCTTCTAAACGATCCATCTCCTCCTTTTGAAGTGATTCCAGCGCCTCCTGCTCAGATCTCAGTTTTTCCTCTTCTGTTGAAGAGAGATAGAAACGGGTGACAATCATCGAACGCAAAAACTCCTGCTGAGTAATGCCTTCAGCCATGGAATAATCATCACGTTCGGCAATGATGGCAGACTCAATTGCCCCTATCTCATCCCCACTTGGACGTACTCCATCGTTCAATTGAGCAAGCAAATCCCCTAATTCTGACCTATGAATACGTCGCGCTTCCTGGGAGCGTCTTACTAACCATAAACGACGGACCTGTAATTGTTCATCACTTAACTGGTGGGAAAACCAATCCTTACGCCTTTTTTCCTCCTCCTTAGATACGGACTTATATGCTTTCAACCATTTTTCACGCAATCTTTGATTAGTAGAATCTGAAGACCCCCACTTGTTACCATTGGCATTGTAATCTTGAACCATCTCTGCCGATTTCCAGAGATTCTTCTCATACCATCGTTTTCGGCGCTCCAACTGTGTTGAAACCGCTGGGGACTCTAAACCCATACTTAACATGGCCTCTTTAAAGGTGCGTGCATTCCAGAGACATCCTTGACCACCCTTCTGAAAATCAGACACAACAACAGGATTTTGCCACCACTCATTCGCACCCATTCCATCAAAATACTCACTACGCATCCCAACTTCATTCTTATTTATCTGCAAGTCCAAGGAATCTGCCTTCCCATACAGAAAAGCACTCAAACTTGACGCAGCAATAGATGCACTTTCATCACCCAATACACATTTCCACCAATACTCTTTGTACCACTGCGACCTTAACATATCCTCGTGCAAACCACACCATGTACTCTTCATTTCGGCTCCAGGATCTATTGCAAGCTCCCAGATAGCAGATGGTTGATAAAACGTCTTCCGTGCGCTCAGTTCCAGCTCAGAAATAGGCTTGCCTTTACTATTGGGATGAGACGACGTCCACAAAATTCCTTTAAGATTATTCACTTCATAATCATCTCTATACTGAGCTGACTGCCAAAATGTCGCTGCATAGTAAGCTTCTCGCTCCTCTTTTTCTTCATTACTACATAAAGCACACGTATTGGTTGGAAAAATGCGCCCAGCAATGAAACATTTACTTCCGTTGTGGCCGTGTTCAAGGTAGTCGGAAATACATTCAACGTCTTTCCAGTGTTCCATGGGCCTCTGAGAATCATATAGTAACTGATATGCCTCATCTTTCCACCACCCATCGTTTACAGTGACCACTCCTGTCATAATCTGAGTATCTGTTATGTCTTCTACCGCATCAGGAGGCGATATGACTATCATGTAGTGAATGCGACTGTTACCAACTTCAACAGAGGCAACCATGTCTCCTTGATTATGAGCCTCAGACAAAGCCACCTGAGGTGAGGCGGACTTTATGTATTTACTGTTTTCAAAATCAACCATGTAATGCGCAACAGCATCAGCGGATTTCCACCAGGAAAGTGCAAATTCAGTGGATCTCTTTTCAGGCTCTAATCCTCCCGATGCGTAATAACACATCCGTCCAACAATATCTTCATTGGTCGCCATTTCACCATTACCATCTGGGGCTGTTTTCGTCCAAAGCCCTCCTCGAAACCCATTCTGTAAAAAGTCAAGGCGATACCTAGAGGCTTTCCACCAGTACTTACTGAAAAATTTCTCACGAAATCGAATATCATCTTCTGTAGCCCGAAATTTAAAGGCAGACCCAGTACTTGCAGACGCTGCATCAATAGCCGACCACTTGTTACCCTGTGCCCCGTGCAATACGTAGTCTTCCAAACAATCCCAGTGAATCCAAAAATGTTCTTCCATCACCTTTATACGCTTTAACTCTCGACTAAGAAACACTTTCGAGACACGAGCATCACGATATGGATGAACCTTGTAGTAGTTAATTCTTTTCTCTTTTTCTTCATCAGAGACCCTATAACGCTCATCCCTGAATAACCCCATAGCTGCTACGGCGGCCGTGGCTGAACTGACTAAACTACCTTCTGCTCCATTAATGTAATAGTCATTGCGCACTTCGGGAGATTTCCACCAATTTTCTGATGCATATCGACAATCAGCCCAATATTTTTCAGAGTTGCGTAGGTAATAACATATACGAAAAACTTCTTCTTTATCACTTATTAAATTCCCAGAACCATCAAATTCGCTTTTATTCCACAAAACACCCCGGCTACCGTTCAGAAGAAAATCTTGCTTATAGACCGGAGCTACCCAAAACATAAAACGAAGAGTCTCCTCTCTTCGCCGTAGTTCCTCTGGCAATGCCTTGTACTTGTTGCCCAGAGAGCAACTAAAGGCAGCTGCATTCGCTGCATTCCATTTTGTACCAGCAGAGCCGTTCGTCCAAAAGTCTTCCACGCATTCTGGTTTCAACCAAAAAGGCTCGATCAATGTAAAGTAATGGCAATATTCTGCATCCGAAGTCGATAATGAATGGCTATTATAGTATTCTACTCTCTTGGAAAGCTCAGAAGGATCGGCTTTGAATTCATTTCTAGTACCGAGGCGTTCCACAGCAACATGGGCATTCACTGCGCAAAACATCTGACCAGCCTCGCCATTAGCATAATAATCTGCCCGTACCTCAGGTGCCTTCCACCAATTTTTATCCATGTCTTCCTTGCATGAGCCATCTGGGTATCCGCTAAGAATTTGCGCGCGAACTAAAAGTTCTTTTTCATCTACTCGCTCCCCCTTTCCTTGGGGTTTATTGGATGTCCATATTTTCCCCTTTAAACCATTTTGTCGAAAATCATCTAAGGATTCTTGAGATTTCCAATAGTTACTGCAATAGAATGCCCTACGATAATTTTGTTCTTCTTTGGAAGAAGTATCAGTTTCAGCACAACTGCAGAAACCACTTGCCGCGTTATTAGCTTTCCACTGCTTACCATCATCGCCATTTTTTATGTAGTCCGAAATAATAAGTGGATCTTGCCACCAGTCAGCCGCCGCAATAAATTCACAGACGTACTCACTATCAGCGCTATATTCAATACACCCAGTATCAAAGTAATTCATTCGAGACGCCGATTCAATGGCTGCCGCAGATCCAACTCCTTCCAGGGCACGAGCATCATTGTAGGTGGCCGCAGAAATATATATACTCCTCTCACCCTTAAAGACATAATCTTTCAAGCCACTCCGCGTTTTCCACCAACTTGACCGGTAGAATTGATCACGATACTTTCTCTCCTCATACGTAGCAAAAAGACCCGTGGCAGGAGCATTTGCATCTAACTCCAATAACCTTTGATACCCAAGCACAGCACGCTTCAAATAAGGTTTTTCATAAAAATTTTTGCGCATAATTAGCCCAGAGACAGAACAAATTTCTTTTCCATCCTTATTTTCTTTTTTCCATTTTGACCCATTTGCTATAAAATCACTACAGTACTCTTCTTGTTGCCACCAGTACTTTATATAGTAACTTTCTCGCAATGCAAGCTCTTCAGCAGAAGCTTCGTCTGCATCACCGCGATCTAAACGCGCAGAAAGGCAATTAGAAGCTGTCCATTTTTTCCCAGCTGCTCCGTTTGCCCAGTAATCAGCAATTATCTCAGACTGTTTCCAAAAATCTGAAGGAAACGGATAATGATTCAAAACCCATTGAGAAAAAAATGATAAGCTCTTCCACCAATCTTGATCCTTGGCAACATCTGAATGACTAGACTTCCACAAAAGTCCTTTATCACCAAAAGCAATATAATCCTTTATATATTTGTCCTGTTTCCAGAAATTTTCTTCATAGTAGCGGGCACGTTCTTTTAATACATCCATCGATGCCCTTTTCCTCATATTACCTTCCAATGCCGCCCTACGCCATGGAGCAGTCCATTTATTACCGTTTTCACCTTTATCCACCCAGTCTTGAATACACCATGAACTTTTCCACCATTCAGTTTCCTGAGAACCAAGATACCATTCTTCCCGAGTGCGCTCTTGAACAGCATCAACCAACAAGGTTGACCCGGGCTCAGATGCACGCCAAACCCTTCCCGATATTCGATTCTTTTGATAATCATCAATTGCCGTTTTCCCTTTCCACCAATAATCCTCAAACCAAGTTTTTCTTCGTGATATTTCATTAGCAGAAGCCAAATCCTTTAGTCCGCAGACGGATGCCTCTTCATGAGAGGCCTTCCACAGAAAACCTCCCTTTTCATAATCCGCACGCATAGCTGGTTGTTTCCACCACTCATGATCCATAGCACTAGAACTGGCAAAATGTAAAGCAGAACATTCCGCGGGTCTTTCACGCACGTTATTAACATATATCTCTGATTTCCACCAATCACCATTTTTGTAGTAGTCATCACGTTCATACTTTTCTTCAACAGTACAGTGATCCTTTGATCCCTCAGTCATGGCACACCACATTTTCACAATTCCTTTTGGGCCATTTGCCTTGTACCACTCAATCCGACGTGCAAGTTCTACTTTTGGTGCCTTTCGACGATTTCCACGGTGATTGTAACCTGTTAGCTCATCGGCAGCAGTCCACATAGTGCCCTCATCTCCATTTTCTAAGTAGTCGGTTATGTATGGCTCCTCTTTCCACCACTCAGCATCACGAGAAGCAAGCCAATTACGCCGATAAGAATCGGTTTTCCACCAGCACTGTACACGATACCACTCCTCACGAAGCTGAATTTCAGCTTCTGGAGCTCTTAAACAGCCTCCTTCCAGTACACTTGTCCATCTAAGGCCTTTCATACCATTTTTCTCATAATCTCGACGGTATTCATCTCCCTTCCACCATTCAGTATCTTGCACGCTATTAGAATTATCAAATGTAGACTTTTTCGATGAAAACCGTTCAAACGCGCCAAGGATGTCTGAAACCTCATCCTGTTTCATAATTTTTAATTCGTCAGTCTCATCAACAGGGTTGTTAACGTTCTCATCTCTCGCTCGACGCATACACTCTTCGCGCCTTCGTCGTCTTTCAGCAATATTCACCTCACGCTTCAAATTTCGTTCCTCTTGGGTTTTTTTTAGAGATTCCATAAATTCAATATTTTTACTCTCAATGTCCTTAAAGTATGCAATTGGGTCCCGTCCACCCTCAGTGAGGACTCTTTTGCGAGCCTTTTCAGTAACTTCCTCTGCTTCAAGATTTCTTCCTTTGTTATATTCTTTCTTAAGCCACGCCAATATCTTTTCGGGATCTTCCTCTAGTGCTAACATGTCGTAGACCTTAGCCAACTGTCTCACCGAAACCTTCCCAAACATGTCCAGCTCTTCATCACTAAGGTTACGTTGCATCTGTTGGAGAAGCCGCTGAATGGGCTCACCCAAATCAACGAAAGATCGACCAGTGGATTCAATAGACATCTTTGGTAACGCTAATAGAGATGCGAACCCACTTTTCTCTCTTAGCTCCTCCAAATAAGTATTATATTCTTTTCTTTTTTTTTCTCGTTAAATATGTAAAACAACTGACTATTCCTATGTTCCGGTATTGCTGAAGCTAAGATCTAGGCTTTCCACTATAGGGACGACACCACCAACCAAAAAAAAAAAAAGGCTAACCTTTTAAAGACAGCTGTAAGAATGTTAACTTTGCGACTAAAAAGCAATGAAATTGTAAAGAAGTAAAAAGTTCCCTATTTACAAGTAAATATAACAATATAATATGCAAAAAAAAAAAAAAATGTCATTTGTCTTGTTTGCAAAAAACATTATTCAACCCAACTCTACATTTCTGGTTCTATGAGTAGAAGTTCACAGAGTGCTTGTAACAAAAACAAAGTCATCGATTGCTACCAGCAATTGATATGCAATTGAGAGAGCACAGAAACACATCAAGAATACCGCAATTGGATGTGCACAAGGTCGCCTTGAGCTCACATTTGCGCAGGTGTCCCTTGCCATGAGAGGAAAACAGAATTCCCCTCCAATCGGCGCTTATTAGAAGAATAGTAGGACGCGCAACCCAAACCACTCGCTGGTGAATAAGCACGGCGTAGGTCACTGGATGAGAAGCGATCTGTGACCCTTACATGTGGTGCCGTTTGCGCTAAAACCAACGTCTGCAAATATCGGCATGAACGATCTAGTGTTCTTTTTATGCCGCGCACTACGACGCCAAACTCACACTAGTCGAGAGGCTTCAAATGTATCCACTTACTTCACGTTGACAGCGTGGTGGAGTGGAGGAAACGATGTCACTCCCACAAAGTTGTGTCGCTTAGTGGCAAGTCTTTATTCTTCTCCTCTATCGGGTACATCGCACTTTCAACAATACATCTCGGTTGCATGCAGGGAGAGGCTAATCAGAACAGGCCTTCAATGGGCTAATGCCCCGCACGTACGTCCCAGAAACTTACATTTCGAGCATTCTATGGCCATTTGGGATGTCCCACACGATTATATATATATATATATATATATATATATATATATGTATAATTTAAATTTGATACTTGTGGTTTTCTAAAGGTGCCTATATCCTTTTGAGGGTGGGGGAAGCTGACTGAGTCATTATGAGCTAACATACACTTCCACAGTTTTTTTTTTTTGTTGTTGTTGCTTTATCGAATTGGTATAATACAAGAGGTGGAGTGCAGATCCAAGCAGTATCCTGGGTGCTCTGAGTTACTTTTAATAGTGAAAACTAACAGAAAATTCCATCCAGGCACAACTTTTTATTTTTATTATCGGATGTTTAATTTGTGTTCCGACACACAAATGTATACGTGGTCGATGGGAATAACCTATGCCCATGCTTCAAGAGAAAGTCTCAGAATATTTTTGGGAAAAAATATTTGATTACAAGACTTTGTACTTCAATTTTTTTTTTTAAAGGGGAAAAGAAAAAGCAATAACTATTTTAGGTAGTCTTCGTTTTAATGACACTATATCGTTGATTGCGAATAGTAAAGAGAGAAAGTGATTTTATTGTTTGGAAATACTCACTGTTTACTTCAAAGGAAGTTTTGTAATTCTTTTCAAATTTCTTTTCTCTTTAATTAACAGTAGTAAAATTGTGTGTAATTGACAAAAAATGTTTTTGTTTTATTTTATTTTCTATATCCAATAGTATTTTTTGTTGTATTTATTGTTGGCGTACTTAGTTGCTATATGTCATGCTGAAAACTTGAAATCAGTAACAAAACTTTAAGTGTACCAGCTATTTATGGTACGGTTCTTTGATTCTCTTTTTACAAGCCTGTCAGGAGGCGCTTTTAAAGTTTTTTGTTGTTCTTGTTGAAGAAGAATGTTGGTACTCTATAGAGAACTGGTCAGTTATCCATTCTTCACTCGCGGGTTGTGGGTGTGCATGGTATGACCTGTGGAGTTCCATGCTGGGATACCAACAAACTACTTGTTTTATATCAGGAGAGGGAAAAGTTTTTTGTTTTTCGGTACATTGTAAGGTCCGGTTTGCAACTTTTTTTTCGCATGAGTACTTCACTTAATATTTAATTAATCACTTATCCATTGACGATGGCGTGTTGGCAAGTACATGTAAAGCATCTCTAGGGTGTGTAATGTGGATAAAGTTTATGGAAGCGATCAGGTGAATTCTAGAGCATTAGTTTACTTAACATTGGCACTATTTAAAGGATGAGAGGAACCTCTGAACGGTATGTCATGCTTTTTTTAATTTTTGTGTCTATTTTTTATGTATTACTGTTTGAGTGTGTTATGGTATTCGTCTACAGTGAACAATATTACTCGGAGGTATGTAAGGAATCTGTGCCCCTCGTTTTTTTCTTTTTTTTTTTTGTTTTCCTGCGGTTATTATAGAAGAGAATACATTCTAGATGTCGTAAAATGTAGGAACGATTACAATTGTACTTCTTTTTAGATACTCAGTGTTTAAGTTTTAATGCAAATAATTGTGGAACCTTAAGTTCATGTTATTTGTTAGAAATACATTAAAGGACATGAAACATTTTTTAAAAACGCTTTTTGCTTTGGGAACGCTTTATTGGGCCTGCGAAACGCAGACAATTTATATACTCGATGGGGGTAATGGTTTATCATGCGTTTACAAATTGCTGCTGTTTTTTTTTATTTCTTATTACTATTACAGATAATGCTAATAAATTAATGTGTTATGACGACTAGGGAGTGTTTTGTACTGTTCACAATTTATGAACGACTTCGCCAACGAAGGTGAAGAGCTTTAGTGACAGTGGACACGAAACTTTTTATTAAAAGGAAAAGAATAGTCCTTAAGGGAGAATATCACATGTGCTGTAGTTTGAAGATGGATTTATTTGTTTGGGTCTTGAACAATGCTCAAACAACGATAGAGTCATGAATACACAAACTGTAAGTAATGCGAAGTAAGTGACGGAGGCATTGCGATTGCATCTTTCTGATTAAGTGAAATTATGATTGAAGAGCGCAACAAAAGTTGAAGTTTCTTTAAAAGTTTACATGAAACTATAACAAGAGAATTCTATTTTCTTGGTTATATATTTAAATATTAGTTACCTTTTTGGATAAAGGCAGGAGTTGTTTACTTTTTTTTTTGCCTGTTTTTAGTTATATTAATGTGTGTATATATTGCGCGCGCACTGAAATTTACTGCATGTGCGCTTTTTGGCTTTTTTGATATTACAGAACGATCAAGTACAGTGTTCACTCGATGGTGAATTTTTTTTTTTTCTTAAGCAAAGAGAAGTTACGCAATGAAAAGCTTAGTGGGATTTATTTCCCCAACTGTTATTAATATACATTTTTGTCTGGTTTTGTACTTATTTTTTAAAAGTTTGCGATAAGAATGGTACCACTTGGTTTTTGAGATAAATGTTCTTTACTTATTTTACTGCATTTTGAAACTTGGGACATATTTTTTTAAATTACTGTAACATTACTGAAAAACAGCCCCTACCCATTCCCGACCGCCTTGCGCGGGAGGCGGCTTAAGGGCGCTCTCATCACATCCTGCTCTTCATTAGTGGGGCTAACCTAAAAGTCTTCAGTGACTATATATCAGCATATACGTGGGTTGGTGAATAATAAAACTAAAAGCCTTGCTAGAAATAGTGTATTTAGTGCTATTCCTCTCCCTTTGTATTTGCTCTCAATAATTATAGGGTTGCGAGAGTGGATACCATTGCTTTGTACTTTTTGAGTTTTTCTTTTAAAGATGATGTACAGAGTTCTGGATATTGTCTTAAGTTGGACCTATTTTGTTATCCTCTGCTAATATGCTTGCTCTTTGTATGAGTTATTGACCATATAGTACCGGGAATGGTCCCAGTATTGTTTCAAATTCTTGAAGTTAAGGGTGTAGTTTAGTGGCTTGTCTTTTATTGGGAGGATTCTTAGTTTTCTTTTTCCCCTTTATGCTTCTATATGCTAATGTGGATTCATTCTAAGCATTTCTTTTTATGTTGTGGTGCACCGTACGCTTGTCAGACATGAGGGAAGCTTTTGCGGTTATAAAATTATCTGCGATCTTTGTAGAATTTTTGACTCACCGACAATAATGACGGTATATATATATATATATATATATACATGTATAGATGTGTAGTTTTTGCGAATGTAAATTGAATCTTTGTATTTATTCCTACTTCCCCATTTATCCCTAAAATTTTGTTTTTTCGCATTAAAAAAAAAGAAAAAATTAAACATCAATACTACTATGAACGCAATGGTCATGCGTCTTTTTATTGCTTTTCTTCTCACACAGTAGGGAAGGAATCTACATTTAAGTTCTACAGTGTTACATTGTATTTTTCTTATTGTTATCATTATTATTATTTAGGAGCCTTTTGATAGAGTGCTTACGAGGTGAAAGCCTCGATGGTACCTGTTTAGACTGCGCGTATCGTTGTCGCAATTGCTTTTTTTTTTTTTTAGTTTGTACGATAATATACTTCATATCCTTGTTGGTGTTTTTTTCCTTATTAGATTCAGGAATTCTGAATGGATTGGAGTGATTTTTACAAATGTTGTACTTGCTATGATTTGTGATGACCCAATATCTCTAATTGGAGTTCGAATCACTTCTACGAGATACGCCGGTTATTTTTTTCTTTTACGGAAGTGCTTTCCAAGTTGCTGACAATCTTCTTTTCCTCAGCGGTGTTTGCGCTACCTGCAACGATTATATCGTCTCATCTGGTGTCTTAGCTTGAAGTACGCCTTCATTAAGCCCATTGACACTTTGTTTTCGGTTGGGGATTTCCTTACCCGTTCCAAAGCGGTACGTTTCCAAAGCGAGACACCGGTAGTTGGGTATGTGCAGGGTATTTATTTGTCCCGAGAGGATAGTAACGCACCGCAGCAGAGTAACAGTAATGTTTGCTGCGTTCGGAGAGACTATAATTACGATTTAAGGACACCGATAAATTACATGGTGCCCAAGGCATCTCATGCTGGTATGAAATATCGGTCAGCCAATTGACTGGCGCTCGGATAGACTTAGCACCTTTAAACAAAGGTTTAGGCTATGGGCTACCAATATAACCTACTACGATAACTTCATCCTATGTACTGCTTTTAAAGGGAAGAGCTCAAAGAGGCTTCATAGTCGCAGGCAAAAAAAAAAACAGGGAGTTTTATACAAGTGTACTTTTTGCTGTGTCGATGATGAACTATGGCGGATACGATGTTTTTGTCTTACTTGTGAAGGCGCTTTTTTTTTTTTTGAATATCCCGTGAAGGGAAAGTCAACTGAAATAAGGTTACTTGCTCCTCCACTGCCCCCCCCTCCCCCCCATACTATTATCCCACTTACTTTTACTATCCTTGCATGCTTTGAATCGATAGAAAAGAGAGCGCGCAGTTTTTTACGCGGGGGGGGGTTGTCCCACTAAAGTATTTGTATTTTTGCTTTCCCCACCCACCCCCTTGATTCACCACTTGCGGTGGGGGGGGGGTTCTTCAGGGTAGAAATACCCCTTAAAGCGGCCAATTCGTAAGTTGCTATTGATACACCCCTCATATTATATTCCGAGAGATATTTACTGTTGACACTTCTCAGAAGGTTTTTGGTGCGGGTGCACCTTGAGTTAATTCAGAGGCAAGGTTGATTTCCTTCCTTTTTGATCTCTTTACTTATTTTCCAGGATCTAGCTAGGTGTAGATCACACCGAGTTGATGAGTGGATATCCTAAATTGATATTACATTGTAAAGTTCTTTTCTTCCAACGCCAATTCGCTCTTCATTTGGGACCCTCAGTAGTAGTTAGTTATTGCTCGATGTCGCAGCGTTTGGGGCGCACATATCTCCGCAATGGGACTGTGCAGCCACTGTTACTCGTTATCCTTTTATACTCGACAGGCTTTGTGTTTCTTGCCCTGGCGCAGAGCACTGATGTTAATATTCTTAATCTCGTGTACGAAACAGCAGAACTTCCTGAGGGCGCTTCCCTAGCCTATAATTATGGATTTAATGCTTCGCTTTGGTCACGAAACTTCACTCTAGCCGGGAGAAAGGTGAATATGAAACTAATGAAACCAGATCCGGGTACAGTAGCTTCAAGCATTGAGCAGACTGTTGGGAGTAGCAAGGACCTATTCGTGGTGCTCGGGCCGGCGTCCGCGCCTCACACAACCGCTGCGCTTCCTACACTGCGGGAAAAGGAAGTGATTGCTCTTGGCCCTATAACCGATTTGTCGTCCGCACGCATATGGGATAATCATTTATACTTTTTCTTTCTCAACACGGCGTTTTGTGTTCACGCTTTCCTCCGCCACGCAGTGATCAATATGCGTGTGCGCCGGCTTGGATTTATGTACGCGACTAATACAGACTTTGGGGATCGTGAATACGAGCATGCAAAGGAAACGGTGAAAGGAATGAATAGGGAACTCTGTGGAGTTTTCAGTATTGACGGTCGCGTGTCATACACCTCAAATAATAAAGAATTTAATGGGCAATGGGAAAAGTTTGCAGAGACTCTACCACAAGCCGTGATTATAATCAGCCTACCGAACTCCGCGTCGAAACTATTTGTACAGAAAATGCTGAAAGATCCACGCACCAGCTCGGCGTACTTGATGGTTCCAAGCCTTTTGGAGAGAACAACTCTTCGTATATGGGAAACGGCTGGGGCGGGTGGTGCGCCCACTTTCCCGAGGCAAGTGCTCACGATAGCAACATATCCTTCGCCCATGGACACTCGATCCGCCATGGTTAGGAGGTACCGTTCTGTAGTGGACAACTACTTCCAGCAGGAAGTAAAAGGTGCGAATGTCCAAGGGGAGGATAGCTCCAAAAAATGGATCAAAAGCGGTGCTACGTTGGGTGGATGGGTTGCGGGCGAAGTTCTTTTTCAAGCCCTTTCTGGGTTTAACCCGGCACTTGGAAGGAAGGATTTTATTGCCTCATTGTTCAACCAACGGTCTTATATTATTGAGGAGGTCATCATAGGAACCTATGGCGGTGAAATCAGTGAGGACCTTGAAGAGGCAGGGGCCGTCGCCCGCTGCAATCAAGGGGCCATCTCTGCCTATGTAAAGGCATTTCTGGATGGCAAAAGCAGTGAGACCGTACCCGAAGGAAACTACAGACGCCCACCCAATATCTGCCACAGAAAAGGTATAAAACTGGTCGATTCAGCCTCCATTGTGACAGTGAATTTTACAGATAAGACGGATGCTGAAGGTTATATGTTCAATGAAATGGCAAGGGGGCAAAAAGCGGGTTTTTCATTTCTCGACACTAAGCCCAAACATGATATGACACTCAAGGTTCTTCAAGCTACTAGCGATGCTGTCACCAGCACTGTGCAAAAGGAGAAAGACACAAAGTGGACGAACATTGTCACCGGAATGATGCATGAAGAGACGTTAGATATTCCCGATCTCACGTTTATAGACCCCATAAAGAATATGGTAAGACTGAACAAGTTCAGAAGGAACGTCATATTTCTCTCACCGACTGTTGAGCAGCAGCTATTTGTGCTTGCGGAGTACGTTGCCAGTTTACCTGACTGCACCGTCCGCGCTGTTATTCGCAGTTTGTCAGCTAAAGAAGTACTGGATGTTTTGGAGAAGTCTCTCTTGGCATTTGGAGTGACACTCACCTCATCGGTTTTGTTGAGGCCCGGGGAAAAAATAGAGAATGCATTGGGGACTAGTGGCTTTACTGTTATGATTGAGGTTGAAGAGGCAGAGATACCCATCTTTGTTACACACCTAGAAAAGAATAAACACGCTCGTTTGGTCGTTTTATATAACCCATTCACTGCCTTTTATAAAGCGTTTTGTAAAGCTTTCAATGGTACGGAGGCTGCAGACCGTTTACTTACCATCACAAATTTGCACCACTGGGCTGATACGAACTTATCGTCAGAGATGATTCATAAGTACCATGCGAGTATTAAAGATCCATCGGCGCGGTCACCTCTGTCGCTGCAGAGTTTTATTGTGGGTAGAGTTATTAGTTTCGTTGTGGAAGATTTAGAAATGGTGAGTTGGTCTTCCGTAGCTAGTTATTTTTACTCATCTATCGTGCTGAATGTAGACGATCTAGCGTTTGGCCCATTTGCCGACAACACCAGTATGACGTGCGCATCAGGATCCGACCCCAACAGTTTGCCGTGTGCAAAGAACTTTGGCGCCACCTCCATCAGCATTTGGCCTATGAGTCGTGTCTATGACCCAAATGTGGGAGTACTTTTTGGCCCGGTGACCCCTTCAATGGAATACAGTCTCTCTACTGGACTGACGAGAGCCCAACAGATTGCTGTCACCGTGGGCTCCTTGTTGGGAGCTGCTGTACTTGCTGCGGTCCTGGGAGTTCTGCTCTACTGCTTCTGCACGGGCAACTCCAACGCACCAAAGGACCGCGAGAAACCCGTAACGCTGATATTCACTGACATACAGAGCAGCACGACACTGTGGGCTGTGTGCCCGGAGATCATGCCTGACGCTGTGGAAACGCACCACCGAATGATCCGCCGACTGATTGCCAAATACAAGTGCTACGAGGTGAAGACTGTTGGGGACTCGTTCATGATCGCGTGCAAAAGTCCGTATGCTGCAGTGAAGCTTGTGGACGACCTGCAGCGCACATTCCTCCAGCATGACTGGCGGACGAGTGCGTTTGACGAGGCGTACCATGAGTTCGAGGAGGCACAGGCGGAAGAGGACGCGGACTATAAACCGCCCACAGCGCGGCTGGACGATGCTGTGTACAGAGAGCACTGGAACGGACTGCGTGTGCGTGCGGGTGTGCACACTGGGCTGTCGGACATCCGGTTCGACGAGGTGACAAAGAGGTACGACTACTACGGCTCTACTTCGAACACTGCTGCGCGCACGGAGAGTATTGGGAACGGCGGGCAGGTGCTGCTGACGCGCGCTGCGTACATGGCGCTGAGCACTGCGGAGCGCGCGGGGCTCAATGTGACTGCGCTGGACACTGTGGAGCTGCGCGGCGTCCCCAAGCCAGTGGAGATGCTTCAGCTCAACCCTGTGCCGGGGCGTACATTCGCTAAGCTTCGGCTAGAGAGAGCGAATGACGAATTTGATTTCGAAGAGTGCAGTGTCAGTGGCACGGAGACGTCAGGCTCTGTGAGTGAGGTGCTAACCCCAGCTGGGGAGAATGTTTTTGCAGTGCTGCATGATATCTGCGTTTCTTTTCCGCCGCAGCAGCGGTTAAAGGCTTTGGAGCCGTTCTGTAGGCGGTGGAATGTGAAAATACCGGTGGTAAAGAATCAGGAGGATGTGCTGGGTGCTAGCCGCGTGGCCACGCAGCTCTTGGCTATGAAAGTTTCCCGTGTGCTTGAACGCCGACAGTTAACACAGGGTAGTATAAATGATGCTTCGGAAATTGTTTCCTCACCTAGAGGGAGTTTATTAATGCAAAACATGTCAAGAACAAGTTCACTCAGAGAGAGCTTGGTCTTGAAACGTACTGCTTATGGGCGTTCTGTGGGTAACGAGGGGTACGGTATAAATTATGCTGTGCCATTTAATATGCAACGTGGCTCCTCTGTAGTCTCCTCTACAGCTTCAATTCTGGTGAAAGAACCTTCATTTCTTCATTTTAATTGAGCGTGCGGTAAT
>JASANW010001357.1:0-81654 GCA_030849725.1 Trypanosoma boissoni
GTGGACGTGGTGAACGCACTGCGCAAGCGCGGCAAGATCCTCTACGGATACGCGTAAGACTGCGCGCACCAGCAGTATATATATATATATATATATACATTAAAGCTGTTCAAGGGGTTTTGCTATGAGTTAAGCTAAAGGAACGAAAAAAAAAAAAAGAGAGAAAAATGACAGAAAAAATTGGTGATTGCAAGACCTAGAAAGATGGAGAGAGTTTTTTTTTTTTTAAGTTAAAGACAGAAGACAAAAAAAAAAAAAAAGAACAATGAAGGTGTGAGACAGTAGCGTGTGTGATTTTTTTTTTTTTTTGCGTGTTACAAGTGTTATTAGTGTTATAGCTATTAGTTTTTTGAGGTGTATATAAAAAAAACAAAAAAAAAGTACTCACGGGTTTGATTTTGCGAGAGCGCTGAAAGAGAAAAAAAAAGTATATACAAAAAAAAGATGAGATATATGCAAAGACGACACAGTTATGTAAAAAAAAAAATGAAAATAAAAAAGTTGAAAATTTTGTGTGATCATGAGCGATGTCTTCTTTTTTTTTTTTTGTTATCATTTTACTTATTATGCGTTTATGAAATTAAAGTATCAAAATTTTCCTCTCTCTCAAAAAACAAAACAAAAAAAAACGAAAAAAAATTAATAACGCGTAAGTAAGGCTAAAATGGAAAGCCACTTTTCTTCATTATGGATTACTTTTCTTCTTCCCTCTCTTTTATTGTGTTTTCTGTATATTTCTGATGCATCTTTTACTAAACCGTGTTTCTGCCTTGGAAATCGGTTATTTGCAAATTCATAGAAGTAAGGAATTAGGATATTGTCCACCTCTTTCCTGAGATTCAGATTATATATATATATATTTATATATATATATATACCTGTAGCTTGGGTTTGAATAATAGCGGAAGTGAATGGTGAGACACTTGCGCTTGCTTTTTTAGTTTTTAGGTTTGTATTTTAAAGCGTATCTTCTAGAGCTGTACTCTCTAAGTGTGTGTGCCTCTGTGATCAGAGCGAATATCCGAGTCAGAAGCTTTTCATTGTGTGTTGGACCTTATTATTATTATTATTATTAAAATTGAACGCATGCCACAAGATATTAACCCCTCCACTGGGAATTCTCCGTTCTTTCCTAAAACAACTCATCCATTGCCCTCGAAAAAACGTGAGAGTAATGAGGACAAGCGCAATAAGGTCGACATTGACAGTCAAGACATCGAGAGCGAGGTGCAGTGTCATTTCCAAAACAATGGGTATACTTTCCCAGTTAAGCCAGAAGGCCCTCGCTTACTTGGGCAGCCGCCCGGCAGAAGATCGTTTCGCACTAATTCGTCAGATATCCAAAAGACAGGCAAGCCTGAGACTCTCAGTTCTCATGAGGTTACTCAAGAAACAAACTCAGCCAAAGTGCGTGCCCAAGTAAAAGTTCCACAAGAGGTGCCTCTCCGCTCGGGTTCTTGTGCTCCGCAGAGAATAAAGAAGTTGGAGGAAAAAATACTCCCAGTGACGGTGATGCCTTCGACACCATCAATGAAATGTGTGTCACTAAAAAAGGCATCCACTGCGTCGTCGTGTGCGTCGGCTGGAGATGGGGAAACGCTTCAATCAGCTGAGAAGGGAATCGGTGCGGTGGGTCGTCCGAAAGAGACACATATGAATGCTGCAGTGTCACCGTCCCTGGAAAAGTTCGCACATTCTGCGCAACGCGAGTCGGCAATAGTTACGGCACTACCCTCCTCAATACGACAGGAGCGAAACTCTATAGATACGCAGCCCGCATTGAATCTTATACCAAAGGCAAAGACAACATTCGGCGCACCCGTGCCTGGGGTTAACCAAAATCCACTCGCACCAACATTTAAATCTCAGGCAGCTGTGACACATTTATCACTTGCGCAGGGGCTCTTACCCGGAAAGGGGCTTGAAGCACCTTTGGGGGAATTTGTTGGGGATAGCGAGCTGGAACAGGAGCTTCAGCAATGTGAACGGGTAATACGAGAGAGAAGAACTGTGCCCCAGTTGTTTCGTGATCATGATAACACGCTCTTGTCAGATTATGTAATGCAAAGCCGGACCATGTCGGATTATTTAAAACGTGAAGATTTGGAATCCAAAGTAGAGCCAAAACGAAGGAGAGTTTCAGGAGGAGCATATCCAATAGAGTCACGGCAATCTCCATTCCGTAAAGCACGAAGAAATACTCACGGTCAATTGCAAACACCTCCCAAGAGTCCAACAGGTGCCGTAAGCGAAAACGCCGACAAATCACATTCTTCCATTATAGCTCATATTCCCGTTCCAATTTTGGAAACTGACGAAGACTCAAGTGAATACACAAACCGTGGGGAAGGCACCAGTGTCTACAAAAGAGGAGGCAAGCCCAATTCGCTACTTTCAACCACAATGCCTGTACATTTAGTTTCATTCATACTTCATGGATCTCGTGGTAATTTTGGATCGGAGCAGGCTTTTAGCGGAATGGATACAGGGCCACTAAGCCCGAGTAATTCATTGGAGCACTACAACAGTGCCATGGACTCAGTGTTTTGTCCCGGGTCCCCCTCGCGGACCGCCCTGTTTCAGAGCTTTGCACGATGCAACAGCAACGACGGCAAGGCCGACAACAGGAACAAGAACAACAGCAACGACAACTACGACAACGAAGAAAATACGAAGGTGGCAGTTGCGAATAACTCTGAAGCGAGTGAGCATATGAAGGAAGACAGTTGGAGTAAATATTGCTTACATACCACGAATCATGGCCATAACAGCGACATTTCCCTGAATTCACAGATGGTGACCCTTTCGCCATGTGTAGCAGCCCACGGCAGAATGAGCGTTCACTCGTACAGATCGACTGCTCATGGGGACAGTGGTTATTGTACACTGCCGACCCTCTCGACCAGGTCTTCTGAATTTCGTCGCGCAGTTCCCTCAACTGCTATGGACTCACCGCTCGGTCGTGGTGCGCATTTCTCTAGACCCACTAAGCATGCATCAAATGTGTCTATTGAAAGTACCCGCAATTGCGCTAATTTGGAAGATAACGGCACGGCTTCTGCCTTTCGCAGAGATGGAACACAGAATGATGAGGGTATCAATGCCAATATCTTTTCTACACATTCTGCAAGTGGCAAGGAACAGCAGTGGCTGCAAGTGCCAACGCTCTTTTACCTTATCCTCAGTCTCAGCAAGCTGCAAGAGGCCAAACGTCAGCTATTCCAAAACCCCACCGGTCTATCTAACTTTTCCACATCTTCATCTATGGAGGTGCTTCATTCTTGTGTAAATAACCCATTTCCACTTTCGAATTCTGTGAAGTCGGACTCTGTGCGTTTGCGTCAACTACCGCCATCGCCGCAGCTGATGCGACATCTTTACGCTCGGATTTCGATTGCTGTGTTAAATCTGCGTTTTGTGTTGCTCAATCCAATGTTCACACACTGGTCCAACTCTAAGCTGCGCCGTTCCGTTGCGGATGTGGCCGACGCCTGGGAATCGAGTGGACCGCAGAGCCCAGAGTTTGAAAAGGCGTCCTTGCAGTTATTGGGTCTGGTCTCTGCACGTTGCACTGGGCGTGTCACACACACAATGGCATACTCGGTGTGGCGATATATAGGATCCACCCTCAGCGTACGTGTCTTAATGGCAGTTTACGTTGTAATGTTTATTCTTGAGTTTGCTGCCCTTCTGCCGTTGCTGCTTGTGAGTGGTACGACTGGTGTACGTATTGCACTCACGGCTCTAGTTGGTGTGTTCATCTTAGTGACGACAATGCTTGCACTGATTGTTATTGACCACAATGATGCGTCGTCAAAGATTGCGAAACAGTTTAAAGTAGAAATGGTGAATTACGTGAGAAAGGCAATAGATGATATGGGCGATGAGACGGAATACTTGAATTGGAATAAAGATAGTCACCCCAATGTCAATAGAGCCCAGCGTGCTGCTAATTCCGCGACTGAGAGTATTCATATCGAATATCTCAGCGAAGACGACGGAGAAGACGACAACGATAATAATACCGATGGCAGTGAAAAAATATTCAAGTTGAAGGAAGATGAGTTTGAAGTGAGTCCAACAGACCACCGACAGACAACTAACGGTGAAAGTGATTCATTGGGTATCTTAGATCGTAGAGATACTAAATCCGAGATAACAGCGGTCACGTTCCCAATCTCCTCAGCACCACAGAACGCCGTCTTGGAGCATGAGCGCTCCGCCAAGAGCAGTTTACCCCAACAGTGTCAATTTAGGGAGGGCGATTACATCGAAGGGCTCGAATCAGGAGCAACGCAATTGAAAGCTGAATTTTACTTCAAAGAAAGAGTATCTCTGCCTGAGGGGGATACATGTGATGAAGTGACTAATATGCTTTCGAGGGATTCCTTGAAGCCCTCTGCATTTTTTTGTACTTCTCTGGGTGCTGGCTGCGGTCTTTCGCCCCATTGCGATGATGACAAGGAGGGTACAGGGCATAACAAAGGCACCAATTCACCTTCTGATTTTCAAATTCCAGTTGCGAAGGAACTTCATTGTCCCTCATCTGATAACCTGTTCGATGATGAACGGAGGAATGCACCCGTTATGAGTCGATCGAGCTTTCAAGACGAACCGATGTCAGAGGAAAGCCACCGGGATCGTGTGCTCTCCTTAAACAGTGGAAAAAGGAGCCCACAGTGCCCCCCGTCAGTCTCCCCATTTTCGGAGTTCCTATCCGCGCGCAAATCAATTAGCCAACGAAAGGAGGATTCTCTTCCGATCGCTGGGAACAAAGAGAAAAATGCGACATTTTCACCATCATGCGAACTCCCTTTACAACCATCCATGCTCGCGTTTATGCAAAATGAAAGACGAATTAGTGAAAGCCAGTTCCCAACGGGTTTAGGTTCTCTTTTACCGGCCCGGGCATCGGTGACGCCTGGTGAGAGCACCATGGGTTCTGGACTTCCTGGGTTTACTGTTACTGCATTTGTGTATTCCCGCGAATCAACCGCAGATTTAGCGGAGGGTGTCTTGGGACCTCTCTGGACCCGAAACTTTGTCGTGCTGCAGATTGTTGTGCTTGGAACACTTGAATCTATTTTTCAACATGGGTCAGGCCGGTTTAAAGTGTTTCTATTTCATGTCCTAGATTTAGACGAGGAGCAAATTCAGCTTGCACTCAACTGGGGAGCGAATCAAAACTGTCGGGTATTTTTCTTTTCTTCTTCCATCAGCACCATGCCCGCTGATATACCTTACAACATGCGACTTGAAACGCCCTTCACGCCCCGCGATGTGGATACGGTGCTTAATTCTGGTATTGGCATAAACGAAGAGATGAGCGGTGTGAATGTGTTACGCCGGTCCAGGCAATTCAGCGCCCCGCCCTACAAGCTGGGGCGAAGACTAGGTGGTGGGGCATTTGGAAATGTCTTTGAGGCTGAAATTGGAGGGAATGGGACACACTGTGCGGTGAAACGCATTTATGTTCGCGCGGATCACCAAAACGAAGGGACAGAGAGTTGTGTGTCGGCACATTTAAAGGATATTGCTCATGAGGTGGAGATTATGAGCCAGCTTTCGCACCCGAATATCGTGCAGTACTTCTTCTGCGAGCGCGATGACAACTGCGTGTCTATCTTTATGGAACTCTGCTCAGGCGGTTCACTGAGTTCAATAATAGCCCGTGGGGAACTCAAAGCGGCGGAACAAGTGAAATGCACTCTCACTGGCATTATCAGCGCCGTCTCGTACTTACACGACAAACACATTGTCCACCGCGATATTAAACCTGAAAATATTCTCTATAGTGAAGGGTTTGCAAAGGTAGTTGACTTTGGCACTGCCGTACTGAAGCAAGGTTCACTCACCAACGTCAGGGGCACATTTGCTTACATGGCCCCAGAAGTCCTTGTCGGCGATACATATGACAAATCCTGTGACGTGTGGTCGATTGGTTGTATTGCTGCAGAGGCGCTTGGCGTACCGCTCCCGCACCGCGCACTTGGTCTCCCGGCGCTGGCCGAAAAATACCGCCACATGTCAATGGACGAAGTCCTCGAGGTGGAATGCGATGAACCTGTTGTGGCGGATTTCCTTCGTCTCTGTTTGCGCCGAAACCCACAGGCACGTGCGAATGTGGACGAACTTCTCGAGCATCCATGCTTTGCGCCTGATGAAGCGTCTGTGGAGCGGTGGATGGAAACGGTGGCGGCGCGAAAGTTGGCACAGCGGAGAGGGATACGAGAGATAAGTAACGCGCGCAGTCCCTACACGGTGCCAAACACGGCGCGGCGCAGAGATGGAAAGGAACAGACCAGCGAGGGCGAGGGCGAGGGCGAGGGCGAGGGCGGGGACGAGGACAGCATGGCGGGGCCAAACTCGCCAATGGGAGTGAATCCGTTGCTTGAGTCCATGAGTGTGGTGTCGCTGCGCTCTGCGCAATTGGGTTTGAAACAGACGCCGTGGGAGTCGCCATTGTCTCCCGCCCTGTAGGAGAGCACAATGGCGAAAAGTTCCCCGTTACAGAAACATTTGTAACAAAAACAAAATAAAACAAAAGAAACGACAATTTTGTTTCGTTTTTCTTTTTTTTTCTTTTAAAGGGTGAGGGAAAGCAGATATTTGTACATGTATATATTTGTATGTATTGCATAGAGTAAGAGATACAGAGAAAAGTGCGGAAAAGTTTTATTTTTATATTTATTTTTCTCCTACTCTGAATTTCTTGTTTTTATGTGTCTTATCTTTTCTATTTAGGTTAGTGGGTCGCTTTTTTTTATGGTCACTACCTCTGTTTTTTTTTTTTTTTCCTTTTCCTTTACGTGTTAAGCTATTTTTGCTTTCTGACTCTCTCTCTCTCTCTCTGTCGCCTTCTTGCGTTCTCTATGCATGTTTAACGAGAGGTGTGAAAGAGGAGAGATGCGGGAAAAGAAAAAAAAAGCAAAATAAGCATTAGGAGGTACGAAAGTCAATGGATAAATCCAATGCTCTCTTTTTACTTTTATGGTTATTATTAATAATCTTATATATATATATATAATTTATGTATTCCAAAAAAAAAAATCTAGTGGAACTGGAGCGCACGCATTGTCTGAATACAAAGCGAGAATGTGAAGGAAAGCAATCAGACAATTAAGGAATTAAAAAAAAAAAAGGCATGGGGTGAAGAAGGAAAAACAAAGAACAAAAACAAGAGTACTTTATTGTAAAGTACTGATGTGTATATAACAAGAGCATGTATTCTATATATATATATATATATATATATTTATACTGCTGCATATTTCAGTAACTTTATTTTATATGATATTATATATAAATTCTATTTCTTTACTTATTTATCTATATATATATATCTATATATATATATGTATATAAACTTTCTGCAAGAAAATAAGAGTATTATATAACAAAAAAGTAAAAGGAAAGCAAGCCAATGATGATTGAAAGCTCCCCGTAAAATTGAGCTTCTAAAAAGAAAAAAAACAACAACAACAACAAAATATGAAAAGGAAAAGGACGATTAACTATTCTTTTTCGGTTTTCACCTTTTTCTTTCTCTTTTTTTTATTTTTAACCCTTGTTTTGCAATCTTTGTTTTTTTTTTTTGTGTGTGTAGATTTTAGCGATACCCTCCTCACTCCTTTTTTTTTTTGTTTATTTTCGGGACGAAGTTTTACAGTGGACACGAAATAAAATTATTTTTACCACTTTATCCATAAATCTCTAAGAGACACAAAAAAAAAAAAACAACAACAACAACAACAACAGCAAAATCACAAAACAAAAGCAAAAAACAAAAACAAAAAAAAAAAACGGTTCGTGTGTTATAATTGATTTTTCTTTTTTTCTTTTTCTTTCACTCACTTTATCCTTTCCCCTTCAAAGATGCAATCTTTGCTGGCGTGTTAGAACAATGAGCACGAAAGTGCAATTCCTTTTTTTCTTTCTCTATCTATCTCTATCTATTTATATCTTTTTTTTTTTTTTTTAGTCCAACTGATTGTGTGTTTGAGGGGAAAAGGGCGAATAGGTCAATTATACCAATTTTTTTTTTTGTATTGCCTTTTCGGTGCCTGATTGGAATTTGGTGTTTACAGCATTTTACACTGCGGGAAGAATTTCCACTTACCTCTTTTTTTTCTTTTTTTTTTAGACGACTCTGTCGGTATTGCGGTTATTTGAGCGAAAACTCGACTTTAATTTATTGTATTTATTATTTTTTTTTTATATTTTTATTTTGTTCTGGAGCTGAGATCTTCTCTCTGTTGTTCTTCAATTCTTTGCATTTCTCTTTCTCTTTCTCTTTCTCTTTCTCTCTCTCTCTATATATATATGGTTATCTCTTTGCTTTTTGACTCGCCCCCAAATATGGAAATAGAAGTAAGGAAGGCGAATAATAATAGTAATAATATATATATATATATATATATATATATATATATACGTATATATATATATATATAAAGGGGAAAAGGAGTGAGGTTTTAACAAAGAAAGGTGTCGTTAAACCTTGCCCTGCCCTCATAGGTTTAGATACACAACAAAACCACTCATTGGATTCTTCTGACTGACCCCCCCCTCTCTCTCTCGCCCCCTTTCTCTTCTCTTCTTCTTCACACACACACATATATATATATATAAGCGCGGTTCAAAGAACGGATAAACAACAGAGCAAAGGAAATGGCCTCACGTGCTGTGCACATGGCACCTCCGCCGAAACCGCATCATTCCTTTCCCGCGCACACTCTCTCCCGGCCCGCACCCACCGCACGTACCGTTCCCCTTTGCGACCAACCAAACTTTCGCGTAGATGCGTTACACCGGGCGGTCTTTGTGTTTGGCCTTCAGACCGCCGAAGACTTTCGTGCCGCGTTGGATCTCTTACGTCAACAATGTGGAGAAATTGTTGGGGCGTTTCGCGCGGCAGATCATGCGCTTCGCCCAGACTGTCGCATAGCCACAGCTGGTTGTGTGGTGTTGTGTGTTATCTTTGCCGCTGCCACATCTGTTTTTGCGGCTCAGTCATTAGACGGAGCTGTGGAAGTGTATCACCGTCGCCTTGTCTTAACTCCCGCCATGCGATACCGCAAGACATGTGGAGAGGAGCAAAGTGTCTCCGCAATCCCTTTACAGCATGAAATGCTGTGGCGTATGTTATTTGCAGAGACCGTAGCGGTGGATTGGGCTGCGGCAAGCGCTGCTGCAGCACGTGGTGAGGCATTACGCATTGGCTCATCAACTCTTGCGGGTTCGAAAGAAATGACAAAATACACAGAAGGACATGGCGTTGCGCGAAGCATTGGGGAAGAAGGGCGTGTGGTGATGCCTTCACACACACACACAAGTACGGATTTGCATTCGCACACATTTGCTTCAGGGAGTGGTAGACCACCAGCGGAGTATAACTTACCGTATGAAAATATAATGCAGGAGACAGGTACTTCCACATTGGGCCACACACATACAGATCTTGGCCGGTCAAATACATTGCAACAGCAATACTATAGCAACAAATACAATGGAGTCATATCTCCACTCAGCGCATCACACCATTCCTGGTGGTCCACGTTGAAACGTTTGGTGCTTGGCACCGGCCCTGAGCCTCTCCATCACGAGACTGAAGAAACGGAAACGGAATCTCACATTCCCCCGCCACTTCGTCGGCGTGTGGAGGGTCGCGGGGGACATAGTGTGAGTTATGGACATACACGTACTTCTGCCAGGGAGTCTGCAGCGACGCCTGTCTCGGCGTCACGAATAGCGCCACATGTGTCATTTTCAACAGGAGGCAACACACAAACACATGGGATAGATACGAATGACAGAGAGAGCGCATCACATGTAAAGGATGCGGTGGAGTCTGTGTATATTCCTCGCATGCGTAGTGCCGGGGATTACTTCTATGCCGCCTTACCTTTTGCTTCTGCCTTATTGGCGCCATTTTGTCACATGTCCATTGGGCCAAAGTGGAGTTCCGCACACACACCGCACACCACACACACGGAACAGTTATCCCAACAGAATCACAGGCACAGGGATCAATCAGAGAAGCGAAGTGAGAATCTTCAGGCAACGCATGAGTCTTCACATACACTTCGTAAGCGTCAACGCGAGGAAGATATATATGCGCCTTGTGGAATCGGTGATGGGTTTGCGTCACTCACACCAGATGTACTCTCCACCACATTTACGGTATCAGCAACAGGGCACACAAAGCCATTGCCGCGCCATGGCGCAGAGGAGTTTGGAAAAAGAACAACAAAATCATCTGGTGCATTATCAGCATCAGCAGATTCCATGTGCGTGGACATTAGTGCAGCGGCAAGTAATGATGCGGTATGGCAATATATGGCCAAAAATATCCGATTGCGCACTGTTTCATCGGCACGTGATACTCTAGACGCTGCGGTGAATCGGGATGAGGACATTACGTACACGGGAGAATCGCAGAAACAGTCGGGAACTGCAGAGCCACGCAAATCGATTCTGAAGTCTCTCGTGAAGTCAATATGGCAACGGGAATAAGTGAAACGATTGTGTGTATGTGCTTGTGTGTATATATGCTTTTTCCCTTCATTTCTCCTTCTTATCTCTCACACTCTTTATCGATTTATTTATTTCTGTTTATATGTTCGATCCTTAAAAAAAGAAGAAAAAGAAAAAGAAAAGAGAAGTGAGGAATAATCAAAAAGCTGATGGAACCAAATATATATATATATATATATAAGTAATGATGGGAGAAAAAGAAAGAGAGGGATGGGGTGAAGAAGAAGGAGTTTGAGAGTATAACAATAGAAATACTTTTGTGTTGCGGGATATGCGTTGATTGGAATGATATGTGTGAAGGGCGAAAGAGTGTGGAATAGAGAATTAGTTTTTTTTTTTTCTCTCTTTTTTGTTTGTTTGTTGCATGGGTCTGGATCATAGACTAATAATTCCGTGTAAAAGATTGAGAATACGTACAGAAATGATTGAAATGTTTGTTATGTTCTTTAATGCTTAAAGGACACATTCCTCTGTTTTGTTATGTATCTCCTGTGACTTACGCTTTTTTTTTTTGAACTCTTTATATTTATTTATATTTACATATAAAGCTAATATGCACGAGAACTTTGACTTTGATTGGACACCTAAATAGTAAATAAATAAGTGAATAAAGACAAAACAAAGCAAATTTGTTTTCTTAACCCTTTATTTGTTTTTTTTTCATTTCTTTTCTTTTATTATTGTTATTATTGTTATTGACATTCACCAATAAAAAAAAAAAAAAAGGTCTATTCAAAGCTGTAGAAGAACAGAAGACACAAACAAACAAACAAAAAAAACAACAAGAAGCGTTATCGCCCCCCAGGCAGTAATCCACAAGAACAGAGAAAGATACTTACATTCCCCCCAAAAAACAAAAAACAAAAAAACAAAATCATTCTTTACACGAATCACAAAATGCCGAATGTTGTTGTGAGCTGCACCTTTAACCCCCCGCACCTCTCCATCATGGGCGCCCAGCTGCGGCAGGAGGCCCTCACGGCACTCGAGAAGACGCTCCCGAACTGCACCACCACGAGCCAAAGCAGCATGAGCGCGGCGAACGGGAACACCCCAAAGTTTGCGGTGGCGGACTTCCCCCCGCACACGTGGCGGATGCCGCTCGGGCAGCACTACTGCGACCAGCACGGCCGCTCGGCGGTCTTCTCCGCCGTCATTGGGGTCCTCGCGGCGGAGGGGTGGGAGCTGCGCACGACAAACGCCGTCGCCACGGAGGACCGGGACGTGACGCGGCTGTTCTTCTGGAGACAGGAGAAGTCGGCAGCCGCCACGGAATAGGGTCATGGGAGAGGGAGTTAGTGTGAGAGAGAGAGAGAGAGGGATTTCTATTTTAAAAAAAAAAAAAGAAAAGAAAAAAAAAAAACAAAAAAAATAAAAAAAAGAAGGGAAAAGAAAAAATAGAAAAAACTGGAGAGGATAGAGTTTTCTCTGTTTTTTTTTTTTTTATTTTTTTTTTAAAAAAAAAAAAGTTTTTTTTTTTTCTCAATCTTCACTTTTGCAGTAATGTATGGTAAAAAAGAAAAAAAAATATATAAAAAAGCAAAGATGATATCTGATGTATAAATGTATGACTACGTGTTAAGGCGGACTTTACGTTTTGGATTTCTTTTTTTTTTTTCATTCGCCTTCTGTTTTATTACAAATTAAAAAAAATATATATATATAAAAGGGCTTTTCTTTTCTTTTCGTATGAAAGAATTTCACCGGCAATGAGCGAAGGGCAAACGAAAAAAAAAAAAGAGAAATGTTCAAAGAATGTCTTAATGCAGTTTTATTTATTTTTATTTGAGTCATCTCTCTCAGAGTTTCTTTCATGTTATTTATTTATTCATTTATTATTATTGTTTGTTCCTTTTTGAGGAATAAATAAATAAAACGAAAGGAAAGGAAAGGGAGAGATTAAGAATAAATAGAGAAAAGACAATGAAAGTGATGAAGAGAAAGTGGAGAGGACGAATCAAAAGGAATTGAAGTGTGGAGATGAATACAAAAAACAAAAAAAAAAAAAAGAAAAGAAAAAAAAAAAAGTGATTCTATTCACATAATCACTTTTTATTCTTTTTTTTTTTTTTTTGACTCTCTTTGTTTTTATCTCTTTGCCTTTTTTATGCATTCTTACATTCATTATTATTGAATAATACGGAAGGTAGAACGAGGTATATAAAACGAAAGCAAAACTGTAATACGTCCCCTTATTTATTATATTTTTGTTTATATTTATATATTTATTTATATATTTGTTGATATCTGTGTTTATAAAAAAATGCTTTTTTTTTTTTTTGAATTGTTACATACTTACGACTTCAAAAAAATAAATAAATAAATTGCTGTTTTCCTTTTTTTTTTTTTTGTCTTGTATCTTTCGTTGCTAAGCAAAAACACAGAAAAAACAAAAACAAACCAATCTTAAACAATACATTGTATTACATCTCTCTTTATATATATATATATATATATATATATAACACGAGGAGTTGAGTTTTTTCCCCCACGATCACTTTTAGTAAACGCTATGAACGCACTCTGGAAGAGTCTCCTTTACGGACTTTCAGAGGAGCGAAGCCTAAACCTCGCACTTCGCGCAAGTGCCGCACTACTTTGGGTGCCACATACTATTACCTCCCTTTACACTGCCGCCACGGCAGATACATTTGACCTTTCAAACTTTATTTTTGTCCTCGGATTCAGTCTTATTGCGATTGCGCTCACGTACTTTCTTGCGGTATACCAAAACCACGGGGACTACTTGCTTATTCTTTCCTGGGTGGTTGGTGTCCTGAGCGAGGGCACATGGCTGCAGTCCTCCTCCGGCGCGGGTGGTATCATTCACCGGACCCCGGAAGCACTCGCGCTGGAAAATGCAAACGCACTGAGTTCTCGGCTTTTGTGGGTGGTGGTTGCGATGCTGCAAGGAGCCGTTGGGGGTCTTCTGTGTAAGCTGAAGGACTTGGAGGAGGACCGGTACTATCCCTCGCATGCCATTGGGGAGCGGCTGTATGTGGTGGTTCCGTTTTGCACCGGGCAGTGGCTTCGGTTTATTCTCAAGAACGGCTGGCAAGGCGTTGTGGTGGAGAATATGACAATTGTACTTTCACTGGCGCTGGCTGGATACTCTATGAATTTGTACAAACTGATGCGACAACACACCACACTTGCTGGTGGAGACATTATTGGTTTTGTCTCGGATATATTTACCACTTCTTTTGGTGTTGTGTTCAGTGCTATTATACTCGGAAGTGTATTTGTGACATCACTGGCGATTCCGTTTCTGAAATCTCTCTTTTCACTGAATGCGCTTGTGAGTTCAATGGGTATTGCACTGGAACTTCTTGTCTATGAACTCGCATAGTATGTACACATTGCGTATGTGGGGGAAAAAGGGAGAAAAAAAAAAAAGGAAATGCAATGGAAATGGCTCTTTGGAAAGAGGATTTCGAAATGAAAGGCCGGTGAGACACAAAATATTTGAAAGAGAAGGAAACAAGCATAGAAAAACAAAAAAAAAATACATTTACCCCCAAACCCCCCACACACACACACACACACACAAACACAAACACAGAGATACATATGCGTCCATTCACTGTTTTGTATATGAAGTGATAACACCGATGTGAAGGAAAAGGGAAGAATATTAATAATAGTAACAATAAGAGAAACAGACAAGAAAGCACAAAAAAAAAAAAAAGAAAGATTTGAAAGAGTGGAATTGTCATGATTGTGTGATGCGGCTAAGTGTATGAGTTTGTGTAAATAAAATTTTATTGTTGTTGTGTTTCTTCTTTTGCATCAATGCGACTGTAAAGGAAAACTCTTTAGTCTCGTGTTTCTCTTTTTGTTTTGCCTTTATTATAGTATTTTTTCTTTTTTTTTCTTTTGTTAGTGGTAGTAATGTTTCATACAGTTCTACACGTGTTATATAAAAAAATTTTTTTTTTTTACTGAATTGTACTCATTCTTTAATGAACAACAAAAAAAAATTCTTTGCATTTCTCCTTCAATAATGCCACTCATTACTAACGATAATCCCTCTTCTTCTTTCCTTTCCTTTTTTTTTTCTTTTTTTTTCTTTTCATATATGTGTCTTTGTGCTTTAGGTACGAATAGATCTTATCTATTTCTTTCTTTCTTTCTTTATTTATTGCTCCTGTGAAATGTCTTTCTTCACAGTGTACCATGGAAACAATGAGTCCGCCATGTTCAACGCCGAGTGCACCGTTGGCTCTCTGCTGCGCTGCATCTCCGACACACTTCTCGCGCAGTGCCCCCGCGCCTATGCGCGGCTGGAGCTCGTCCCGCTTTCCTTTGTCGCGGACAACTTCCCCCCGCCCGGGCACGGCCGCGGCGGCTCCGTGGTGTTCTCCGAGCCAGGCGCGCCCCCGCCGCTGCCGAGGTCTGCCCCGGCATTCAGTGGGTCCATTCCTTTCGTCGGCCTCTCCACGCGTCCGCTGGAGAGTTACGCGGAGACAATGTTTGGTACGCCGTCTTCGTCTTCGTACTCGGCGGCGGTGTCTCCTGCACCTGCGGCATCATCCTCATCACCTGCTGCTGCCGCCGCGCCATCTGCGGCAAATGCAAATGTGAGCTTTGGTTCTGGCGGTGCGGCGCAGGCCACGCCGAATGGTTATGTGCTGCTTGGCTGCCGTCACGGGGATCAGCCCCCACTGCATACGCTTTTGCAACAGGAGAGCCGAAGTTTCGGGTCACCGCACCCGCCGCAGGGGTCTTCGTTCTCTGCGTCTTCCGTGACGGCCGGGGTTGGGCACACAACACACTCACCGGTGAAGCGAGAGAGTCTGCGGGCGGCAAATTCCGCGGGGACGGCAATGGGTTCCACGCCACTTTTGGCAAATGCAAATGCAAATGCCGCGCAGCCGACGGCGGTACATGTGCCAAGGATTACACTGTATCCCGCGACCGCGGCGCACCAAACCGAACTATTGCGGAGAGCACACGACACTGCAGCACTGCAGATAGCCGGTCTCACGCCATTAAGCGCAGCAGGCACAGGAACGCGGGGGGCGACGCCGAGTGCGTCGCCAGTGCCTGCTGTCCCTATCACACCTGTCGCCACACTTCTCGTGCAGCGAAACGGAATGGCCCCGGGCGTCGATGCACAGGAAAGTTGGCGTGCAGCTTTTGGGCAACAGCTTTCGGCAATTCTTTCAGCCCCAGCACCAGGCGCTAACGGCACAAATCCAAATGGAACGCAAGCGAGCACTGCTGCACTTCCCACTTTACTTCCGGTTCTTGGCATACCCGCAGAGCCTTCGGCCTCGGCGGATCCTCAAAAGGAGTCGGAGGAAAAGGAGAAACACTCCGCAGAGGTTCTGCCGCCCGCCTTGGCTGGAGTGTTCCCGCCACCGCATTTGCCCATTACGGGATACGATTTGCTGTGGAGAGGGCCTCGTGGAGAACATGTGCGACTGCAAGAGACTTTGGAGGAGAAATTGATATCCGACACGGAACCTAAAAAGCGACGCGGAAAGAAGGGATAAAAAGTAAGACAGATGGCCTTTATTAAAAAAAAAAAAAATTATTATTATTATTATTATTATTGTTATTAGTTTCCGTTACGTTGTCAAGTGATGAGGGGAAACAGGTCAAGCATTCCCGTACATGCGCTAAACCGTAAAAAAAAAGAAAAAAAAGGAAAGAACAACGACTCTGATGACGGAAAGGAGCACTCGAAAAGGTATGACTTCTTTTCAACTCCTCCAATGTACATTTATGCGTTTTGGATTATTTTATTTGAATCACATACAACAGACTAACTGTGTCTAAATAGTGGTCATTATTTTACTTTAAAAAAAAAAAAGAAAAACAAACACAAGACAACTCACATTCTTTTTTTTTTCTTTTGCATTTTTTTATTTATTTTAAATTCTGCGCTTCCAGTGCACTCCAAGCGCTAAGCTTTACCTTTACACACTCACAAAGCCTATAGATGAAATGCACTTTTACTTTTGCAGTGTACCCGACCGCCACTTTTATACACAGCAGCGCAAAAGATGAACTGGCTGTTACATTTCCCAGCAAGCTCGACCACAAAATGTACACCAATTGCGCCAACACAGGGACTAGAAAGATATAGAGGTTGATATGTATATACATATATGTATGTATAGATATATAGAGCGAAAGAGACAGAAAGATATGTTTATTTGTATAGAGATGTTGATGCAGGCGAGTGGGTTTGGGGAGTGTAAAGGATTTCGTTCCCCCCCCCCCGTCGCTAACCTTTTTTTTTTATTTATTATTCTCTCTATATCTCTCTCTCTCTCTCTCTGTTTCTTTGTCCTATGATTTTCTGCTCTTCTCCCTTTCTCCCCCTCGCCTCGCCGCGGGCTGTGTGCTCGATGTGTTCTCTGCGGTGTGGCTCTATACATTTCTCTGGTTTGCTGTTTTTAATTTTTTTAATTTTCAGGATTTGGTGTGAGGTATATGTGAATAGGAATCGCCTTAATCAAGTACACTATTTTTGCACCAATCTCTTCCTGCACCACAGTACCTTGCATACAAAAAATGATTAGATTTTTTGAGTATGTATATATATATATATATATATATGCAGTTATTTTATGTTAGTTTATTCTATCATCATTTATTTTCTAACGATGCGCGTCTCCGTGAGGTTCTGGTATTGTTAGAATTTGCAAAAGCTGGTTGTTCGTAAGTGTCTATTTTTTTTTTTTTAACGTGAGTTTTTCTCTTGTTAAAAATTTTAAAAGAGAACATATATATATATATATTATTTTTTTAAAATTTATTTGCTGAATCGTTGTTTTAAGAAGAATGATAGATGATGTTGGTATTGCTGTCACTAGTGTACCAAGAGAAGAAGTCTGTTTAGAAAAAAAATGTATTTTTACAGGTAAGATCTGCGTTGGCTCTTGTGTTCGAGAGGAGGAGTCATCTGGCGCGCCTCGGTCGAATTGTTTGAGTAATACAAACTCTTTGATGCCTCGGAATGGTGAATTATCCAATTCTTGTGCATACACTGTGGAGGACATGGAATCATCGAGCGGACCTGTTAGTGGTGATTGTGTATGTCGTTTAGAAACTGAAAAGAATAACGAAGAAGAAATGTCTCATATGGTATTTTGTTTTTGTGAATCGAAGTGGTGGTGGCGTCAGGAGTGTGATTTGAAGCCCAACGCAACGGAGTCAAGCAGGGAGTTATCACCAGCGGATATGAAAGCAGAGCTTTTTTCGTTGTATGATTTATTTGATTCGTCACGCGCATGTCTTATGCGTGGTGAAATTTCTGGAGCTTTATATGATCCCGCTATTGCACCAAATGATAACAATTTGGAAGAGGCGGTTCGTCGTGGGTTGTCGTTTGTAGTGATTCTTCGCTTTACTTTGTGGTTTTATCTTATAGAGACTGGATACCTCTGTCCTGCGTGCCTAGCCGTCCACTCTGAACTCGCTTCCACCGAATCCGCAGATTCGGGTGAAAACGTTTGTCCCATTCCCTCTCCGGCGCTCTTTGGGGGCGTTGACGTGGACCGCGGCGACTGGCTTGAGCTTTTGTCGCTCTTTGCCCCGCACGACTGGGCGCCTGTGATTCGTCAAAGAGCCCTTTCAAATGGTCTCTCCGGCGCCTCTGCGCTTTGCAGTCGAGCCGGCACGACAGGCCTTGTGCCTTTGGTTTTCTCGCCGCGCCGGTCGGCCGGAATGGCCGCCACTGCTCCTGCTGTGGAGTTTGATGTTCAAGTGGCAGCGTTGCGAGGAACAAATAGTGCGCGTCATGGAATCGTACATCCTTCCGCTGCGTTTCGAAAACCTCCTACGGAAACCCAATGGTTTCTCTTTCATGGGGAGTTTCACATTCTTAACCATGCAGATGGTCTTGCGCGTTGCGCCTCGCATCGTTACTTGTCGTCGGATACGATTGGGCCACAGAAGGCATACAGTGAAGTGTTTCATTCAGTCATGGATTGTACAACAGATATCGATGCACATGATATTGTCGAGTACGCGGAGGCGCTCTTGTTGCCTCCTTGCAGTTCTTCGACATGTCTTCCTGTTCAAACTCTGAAAAGTCCACACACGTCAACTATTCCTCCCACGCTTATGCCTGTGTGTGCGGGTGCCTTTTGTTTTCCTCGGGAATTAGCAGATGGCAATGGGGCAGAGGAACTTGCATTGTGGGGATTTTACAATAAAGAAGGTGAACATATAAACGAAGAGCACATGACTCGTAGTAGTGAAGCGCTTTATGCCGCAGTGACCGGAGAGATGCCAACGGATGTGTTTGTTACACGCATGTGTGATGAAGTGCTTTTACGTGACACGTCTGTTCTAACGAGTGGTGAAGGCGATAGTGAAGGGAGTTGGTTTGCGAACGCTTCTAAATCGGGTGAGGCGCTGTTCTCGAATTTTGCAATGATGTCTAATGCACTTGTTTCACCTCTACCGTCAAGACCTATCGCCGCGCCTATAATGCAAACGTTTTCGGATGTTTTAACGAGTAGTGTAGAGTTATAGTTTTACTATTAGTATTAGTTTCTCTCTTTCTTTCTTGGAGTTTGCTTTAATATCGAAAGTCTTTTGAGAGAGAGAGAAAAGGAAATGACTATAATTTTTTTATATTTTTTTATATACTGTTTCGGTACAGTAATTCTCTTTTTGATCCCCGAAATTTTCTTCTGTAAATTACGAATTTATGATTCTTTTTTATTTTCAATACTTCTTCAATGTATATATATATATATTTATACAATGTAACCAGTTACAGGCATACCTGCATAAACACTTGCAAAGAGTTTTATTTTTGAGGAACAGAGAAAAGCTAAGCGGGTGATTGTACGGGTCGGGTTCAATCAGGTCATATATATATATATATATATATACTAGTACTTGCATATGTCCCGCATAACTCGTTTGCTTCGCATGTCTTCGCTTGAGCGTGGGTGGGGTGACAAGCCTGTTGGCCTCTTTGATCGCCGTGGGCGCTTTAATCTTGATGATGCTGCCGCTGCGCTTGAGCTGGATGGACAGTATGTCGCATCGCTGTATAAGCCATTGCATTATACATATGCCGTGAAAGGACAGCATTACCCGGCAGAACAGGGCCGCTCAAGCCGTCCTGGGTCTCTTAGCTCTTCACGCAATCACATGTTTCCACTTTATCGGCGTAATCCGAGATTGCAAAAACAAATAATGGAATTGGGTAGACGGCGAATTACCACTGAGTAAGAAAAGGAAAAAAAAAAAAAATGGAAATATCATTCTCCATCACACACATACACAAAAAAAAAAAAAAACAACAACAACATCAACACTCCCGCACATCTTTGATATTGCATTCTGTTTTGTTGTTGAAATTCATACAATGAAATATATCTTGTACAGCATTAAAAAAAAAAAAATGTTTGACCGTTTAATTTTTTTTTTTTGCTCTTCTCTTTTTTTATTTTCTTTAAACGGCAAGTCATTATCTAAAGAGCAGTTTAAGTGAGAAAAGATATATATATATATATATATATATATATATATATCCTGTTGAGGCTATAGCCGAAAGAAGAAGCCAGAACCCCCCCCCACTTACACGTGCAATTTATAATGTATACAAGGGATACACAGGGAAAGTGTATGTCTTCCCAACCAGTAACTGCGGGTGATGAGAGTTATCCACCTGTTTCACCATTGTCCACTGATTGCTCTGCTTCACCAGCTATTAGTATGATAACCGGTCAAACTGCCGCGGAAGAGGCCGCGCGTGTGGAGAGGACTGCGTCTCCGCGCTGTCAAGAGTCATTGGAGGTACAGTGTGAAAAGGAAGAGGCACAGAAGGGCCTTTTGCCAAAGGAGCAGCGGTTCCCTCTTGATACTCTTCGATCTATTTGCGACCGAATGCACAAAATTCTTGAACGTCAAGAGGCAGTGTTCCTCGAAGTAGATGCTGTGGACAGTCAAACACTGTTGAGGCCCGGAAAAAGTCATTTGCGAACTGCTTCGCCTGAGAAACGCGATGCTGGCGAAAACGCGGAGAAGGATTTAACTCATGGGAGTAAACACTCTCAAACGACATTGGAAGTGCCGCGCATGTCAGATGTCGGTGTATCTCCTCACCGCCAAAATTCATTATCGCCTTTGCAGTTTCACTCGGATACCACTGTTTCGCCAATGACACCTGACACTTTCGATCCAACTCTGGATTCCCTTGCGTTCACTCGAGCGGCTCTCACTGCCTCTTCATCCGTGGTTGCTACGCATTCCGAGGAGGAGCGCGCAGTGCAGGCAAATCTCCAGCAACAGGAACAGGAAGTGATTCGGGATAGAGAGCGATGTATTCATGCAGAGCAATGGCATTTGGAGACCCACGGGACAGCTTCATCGTGCTCTTTGAGTCTCTGCGGGGAGCGAATACCTGCGCCACTGGATTCATTACCCGTTTACACGTCAAGTGGGAGTGCTGCTTTCCAATTAGCAACTGAAAGCTTACGGGCGAATACTTTTTCGCCCACTTCATGCAGTTCCAGTTCCATCAAGATGTCTTCCTCGTCGATGCAAGCGCAACTGATCGGTATGGGCGTTACATTACCCGAAGAGAACCTCGAATGTGTTTCACTTTCTCCGCCATCCCGGCCAGTTTCAACATGGCTAGAAAGCCCACACTCGGCTTCACACCTGCGCAGGGATCCGTCCTTTCCCACATCCCTTCACACATCCATTACTTCTTTAGCACCACCTGCCCCATCACTGCATCTTTATAGCAATAGCGCCAACAACACGAACGACTGTTTTAATGTGGACGCCCATACATCCGTCTCATCGCCACTGAATACTGCGGGGGGAGCTGCAGTTATGCAAGACTTTTTGTTATGGAGTTGTTCTGGCACGTTTGAAGCGAGTCTTAGCCGAACCCCGCGTGAGCGCTCAAAGGCAGCGGTACTGCCCGTCGAAGCCGCGCATTTGCAGAATCCGCAACAGCAACAGCAACAACCCGGTTGCACATTGATTCGACAGGATAGCAGTGGTAGTGATCGTTCCATTACAGCAATCACACAACAACAACAACACCAAAAAGATGAGCAATCCCCTCCGGCACGTGTCCCCCAATCTTCGCAGCAGTTCTTCCGACCTTTTGTGCGAGGTGAGTGCTCTGCCCTTAAGAGCAAACCGGAAGCGTTACCTGAGCGCGAGAGAGCGATTGTGCCACCAATCCCAACAATGCGCCGTCCTCCGCCTGTTCCGCAAAACCGCACTGCTGGTGATCCTTTTACCGACTGCGACAGTGACGATCGCCCCGACACACCAAACTGCCACAGCTCCGCTGCAGAACGCGATTTTGTGGAGGACTTTTTGCTCGCTGAGGACCAGGAGTATCCAGAGGATGAGGATGAAAAATTGATTTCACATATTTGCTGTCAACGACTCTTTATGCCCTCTCCATCGCGTTGGCGTACTTCACGACGGGGGCGCGGGGCTCGTGGAAAACGGGGCAATAGCACTGCATGGGACCTCTCCGCACGTTTTGAGGAATTGGAGCGAATACGTATGACAAATCACGAGGCTTTGGAGGAGCGTCAGCTGCAGAGTGTTCCTGTATCGGAGACGGGTGCCGTTGCGTGTGATGTGCCGTTGAATTCAAACACTTTTTCTTCCTCTGCGGCGGTGGCGCTGGAGCCACCGGCTTCTTCTGCACATGGTGATGTGGAAGTGGCACATAGCAAACTGGAGAAGGAAATACATGAGGAAGGTTTGAGGAAGGCAGAGCCTAACTCTCCATCATCGTTGTTATCGTTCTCGTTACAGTCGCCCAGGCCACGTGTCTTTGACGACGACGACGACGATGACAGCAGCAGCAGCAGCAGGGGTGCAGTTGAAAAGAGCCACTCTGATGATGGGGAGAGCAGTGCTTCTGGTGATAGTGATAATGGTAATTATGATAAGGTAAATTATGATAAGGGAAGTTATGATAAGGGAAGTTATGAATTAGAGGATGAGGATATGGCCAACCGCATCAATGCAAACAAAACTGAATCCAGCAAGAGCAAGAACGACGGTGACGGAAGCAGTCTTGGCAGTGCATTGGGCGGCGAGGAAAATGAAGGAAAAGAAAAGAATGAGGAAAAGCGTGCAATGCCGGCACACGTGGATCAATCCCTCAGCACCAGCATCACTGCACCACAAACTACAATAACGCATTCAACCCTTCGCACAGATGCCATACAAGCCGAACACTCTTCAGTTGATCCAAACGCACTAAAGCTCTTATCTGAGGGGGAGACAGAGGAAAAGCGAGGAAAGAAGGACTTGGCAACTGTGGACTCTCTTTACACATTGGGGAGTCAATCTCTCTTGTCTCAACGAGAGAACTGTGGCAGCACAAGTGCCATCTCCCAAGAGGATTCAAATACATATAACAGGCGTAGCAAGAAGGAGGGCAACACCAGCCGAAAGAAGAAGAGGAACCGCCACCACAACAACAACAGCAACAATAAGAATAACAACAAGGATGAAATTCAGAAAAGGAAAAAGTTAGAAGGAGAGAGTACATGCACGAATGATTCCGTGGAGGAAAATTCCGAAGGCGAGGACGAGATTGAAAACATGTCTCAGGAGTTGCCGAAACTATTGGACGAACAAAAACAGCAGCGACGACGAGGCTCTAACGGTATCCCTGCACTCTATGCGTCTCTTTTACCGCTGACCCCTGCTATCGCTACAGAAACATTATGCGCTGTCGAGAGTCTGTCGCAACGTGAAGGTATAGAACCATTACCGGAGTCCACCGACACGGACATTAAGCAGTCCATTGCTACACTCTTCAAAACGCCTATTACGACTCCGCGGCTTTACTTAAAGCGCACACCTCGTTCAACAGCACTACCGCGACAGGCATCAATGCGTTCGTGGCTAAGCCGACTGACGATTATACGACAACAGTTCACTCGGCGAAGACTATTTGATCCGAAGGAGAGGGAAAATGGTAGACATTTCAAGAAACGTGCCCAAACCAGTAGCCTCAACAACACGAGTACCAATAGTGCAAGTCAAAACATCAGTTCAGTCATTAACGATGGTACAGAAGTGACAGGGGATGGGAATGGGGAAATGGATCATCGTCGTCGTCATCGTCGTCGTCGCCGCCACCTCCACCACTGTAGTTTGTGTGTGCGACAATGTAAAACCAATACTCCCAACACTTCTGCCTTTATTTCTGCTGGAGGTCCATCAACTGCCACTGCGTGCCCTGTGCCTACAACAGGAGGAGCCGGAACAGGCGGGAGTGCTGTTCCTGTATCTTCAACCGTCCCTTCATTGCACTCTGTGAGTGTTGGCTCTGCGGCCCATAGTCACATTGCGAGTCCAAACAATCACTCGGCCAATCCATACACTCGTACCTATAGCAATAGTAGCGGCAACATGATTCATGTCACGGATACAAGAGGCTCCGCGCGCAACGTGACTGGAGGGCGCGGGCTTTTCTCTGGCCCAACGTATCTTCATCCAACAGAAAGTTTCAGTCGACACGCGTCAGGGACAAATCTTGGCTCTTCCCCACATCCTCCCGCAACACGTGCGCTTCGACAAATTATGGGGTATAACGTTTGCAACAGTGGCGGCCCCACCGGAAGTAGCAATAACAATAACAATGGACATGTTACAAGCAGCGGGCCGCTTACCACAAGTACCACAACGTGCGCAACAGAGATACGCGGGCGAAACTATACCATTTCGATAGATTCCTCTTTGCTTTCGCTTCCCCCACAGAGCGATTCCTCCTCATCTCTGTGGTCTCCACGATCCCGTCTTTTGCTCAGTAACGCGAAAACGGTACACGGAGAGAGTCCGCGATGTTTTACGAGCCGTACACGATACTCCGCAGCGTCCCCGCCGGCGCCTTCGCGAATTGCGCGACGTGCCCCTTTTGGATCTCTCACCGCACGCGTTGTCAGCTCATTCGACGACTCCACCGGGCGGTCCGCGTCACTCCCAAAGACACACGTGGCACAAACGGGTAAATCGTCCGGGGAACGAAAGGGTGCGGGACGTGTGTGTGCACCAGCGGCAGCCCCTCGACGTGGCGGACAAGGCAACATTGTGACGCAAGGAAAGAATCCATCGTTGACCCCTCCCCAAGCAGGACAGATTCTTCGCTACGCCGCGCGGTTGCATTCCCTCACAACGGGATCGCCGCACGAGGCTCGACGGTTTTCGTACACTGCGAGCTCGGAGGATCACATGGTGCGGTCGGTGCCCGTGCGGCGGAGGTCCCTCGAGGACGCCAAGAGAGGGACACAGAGCAACGGTCGGGCACGTGTGGCACCAGCGCGGTTCACTCGACTCACAACGGCTCCAACGCTTTAAGTGAAATAAAGAGAGAGATAGAGAGAGAGAGAGAGAGAAAGAAAAAAAAAGAAGCAGCAAAAAAAAAAAAAAAAGAAGTAGAGTTTTGATCCTTGTGACGGATCAATTTTTTTTTTTTTTTTGCTGCTTCTTTTTTTTTTTTTGTTTTTTTTTTTTATGTACGTTGAAGATTTTTTCTTTTTCTTTGTGCATCACTGTTGCTATTGAAACGGTTTCCCTTCTTCTCCCCTCCTTTTATTATTGTTATTATTATTTTCATTCTTATTTGCTCCCTCAAATCAAAGAAGAATAACCGCCCCTTAAAAAAAAAAAAAAAACAAAGCAACAACAACAACAACAACAACAACAAAAAAACAAAGAGAGAGAGAGAGAAAATGAGTAGAATTGGCTACTGGCAAATGCTTTCATTGATTTTTTATTTTATTTTATTTATTTCCTAATTGGGGGTTTTGTATGTGAGAAAAGGAAATATTGCGTATAAAAAGTGAAAGAATGCCA
This sequence comes from Trypanosoma boissoni, assembly GCA_030849725.1. Lineage (NCBI taxonomy): Eukaryota > Euglenozoa > Kinetoplastea > Trypanosomatida > Trypanosomatidae > Trypanosoma > Trypanosoma boissoni. Next base: position 25,360 of record JASANW010001357.1, read on the forward strand.
ACTCCATTTCTTAGAGGAAGCGACGCAGGAATTAAATTGATATCAATGACTGCACAAATACACACAGGCAAACACAGACACGTATATAATATATATATATATATATATATATATACATGAAAAACAAAACTAGTATGCGAAATGAGCAATAGCAAAGAAAAAGAGAAAAAGAAGAAGGAGGCTGTATAAGATTCAACATATATATATATATATATATATATATATGTATAATTTTTTTCTTTTTTTTTGTTTTCTTTGCTAACATTTGCTTACGGTTCAATTGGATTTATTTCCCAATGCAAAGTTTTTTTTTTTTTTTTTTTGTGCTTATCCAACAGTCCCCCCCCCTTCTCTCTGATACTTTTGATCATTGGTGCTCTGTTGTATACCTTTACCTCTGGAGCAGCAGCCGATGCACGTGTTCTTTTTGTGATTGTGACTTTTACTTCAAGTTCTTCCTGAGTAACTCGACTATGCCTTCTGCAGCAACAACAAAGTGAAATGTTTTATTTTATTTTATTTTTTTTATATATCTTTTCTCTGCTTTCAAAAAAAAAAACAAAAAAACAAAGAAAGAAGAAACATCATGTGATAAAGAGGAAAGCTCTTGTTCTTAAAGCAAGGGGAAGAGCCGAAGATCGGCTTTTTCTCTCTGCTGGTTTTTATCTGAGGTTTCTATTGAAGTAAACGAAAGAGAGAGAGAGAGCAAAGAAAAGAAAAGAAAAAAAAATTGGATAAAGGGGTAAGAGCAGCTTTCTGAACAAAAATATGAGAAACTTTATTTTCTGCCAAGGAAAAAAGATTGTTTTTTTTTTTTTAATTTTTATATTTATATGGGAGTGAAGTCTTTGAATTCTGCACAATTTAGCGAATTGTGTTTTCCCGGCTTGCAATACTGAATAAAATAGTTGTGTTCAAAGACATATGTATATATATATATATATATATATATATATGTATATATATATATGTATATGTATATGTATATGTATATGTATATGTATATGTATATGTATATGTATATGTATATGTATATGTATACTATGTGGTAAAGCCTTATGAAGAAGAAATAAAATCTTTATAGAACAAGTCCAAAGCTGCCGCGCGGGTTTTTTTAAAACACATAGTTTTTATTTTTATTTCTCTTTTACTTTCTGTTTTGACTTTAAAAATGCCTTTTTGTTTTACATGCTGAAGAACTATATATATATATATTTCTTTTCTTTGTTTCATGAACCTTGTGTATATGTGTATGCATATGTATGAGTATGTGTACATGTGTGTTTGTGTGTCTTTGTTTATCGTTATATTCTTTTTTTTTTTTTTTGTGTCGGAGGCAAACGAAAAAAAAAAAAAATACTTTTGATTATGCTTGCGGTATATATATATATATATATATATATATATATACATTAGTAGATGCTGAATACGAAAAAAGAAAAAAAGAAAGAAAAGTGAAATAAATTAACAAAAAAACACAAAAAAAAAAATGAAAATATTGAGCGAACAGGAAAAATAATTCGTATTGAAAGCATTTCATCTTGGCGTTACTTCGTATAGACATTGGCAGTCTACGCTGATTGTTCTTTTATTTCTTTTATTTTACTTTTTTTTTTTTTTTCCTTTCTCTCTGCTGAGAAGGGAGAAAAAAGAAAAGTAAAATAAAAGAAATAAAACAAAAGAATCAAAGCGATTATGAGGAAGAAGTGAATTTCAAAGATGACAAAATAGACTGTTTTTTTTTTTTTTGTTATACTTGTTGAGCGCATCTCTCTTAGAGCAACGGAAGGAAAATAATTTGTTAACCAAAAAAAGTTTGTTCATTTCTCCCCATCATTTTTTTTTATTTTTATTTTTTCTACTTGTTGTTGTTGTTCCACCTATCCTGTTTTTATTATTAATATTATGATATATATATATATATATATATGCCCTTCTGTTTTTTTTTTTTTTCTTTGTTGTTGAAAGACTAAAGGTCAAAATATCAAAAAAAAAAAAAACGATAACAGTTAATATATATATATAACAGTTAATATATATATATATATATAGATATATATCATAAACTTTAGGGGAACTAGTTGTGCACTTGAGGTATTCTTTCTAACACTGCAGTTAAGTGTTGCCAGAGTCCACAGCAAACGAGACATCGCTACACACGTGTCGAATGTACAATAGTTCATGAGTGAGGCCAGATACAAAAAGAGCTTAACTGCCACTCTTTTTCTTTTGTTCTTCCCATTTCGTTTTTACCTCTTTTGCTCTCCTCTCCAGTGAGAAAGGGTACAGGAAAAACAAACATATATATATATATATATATATATACAAAAAAAAAAAAAAGGAAGCCGACCATTAGTCAGGGTTTATATTATATTATATATATATATATATATATAAGAAGTCATTGCGGTATTATTTTCTTGAAATGTTGCATTTTCTTTCAGGGAATATATCCACCGACGGCGATTTCCCTGCGACTGCTTCGTCCATCCCGCCTGCGTGGCGCAATCTCCAACTCCGACGGCTCTCCCCGTCCATTCAGTCGCTGCGCAATGCAACGAATGCCTCCGCCACTCCGCCAGAGGTGAGCGCGCGGGAAAGTGAGTTCCCCGAGGCGTATGAGCGCATTGTGGGAATGGAATTCCTCGGCTCTCGCGCGGAGACTGCGCCTTCGGCGAATGTCACGACGGAGACGACGGACGAGAAGGGAGTGGTGGTGTATTTCTTTACACTTCTCCTTGCCACTTGCAGTGGGAGAGAAACTTTCATTGAGGCCCTCCGCTGCTCCTTTTCTGAGAGCTGCGCCGGGGACACTGCGGAGAATCTCACAAGGGACACGGAGATGGGTACGGATGATGCACACGCCTCCTCTTTTGCGTTCCATGAAGAGAATTCTTCCTCTTCTTTGCCAAACAATGACTTTTTGACGAATCCATACCCAGATCCGCTGCTTGAGCATTTATGGAGTCGTCTCTGTGCACATATGGCGCCGGGCAGTGAGACTTTGTGTACCGCAAAGATTCCATCCTCTTCATCCTTTGTCGTTCTTGATCGCAGGACACTTTTCCTACAAGAAGGGATTGTGGATATTGTGCATGCCAGTCTTTCTATGTGCGAGGATGATGTAGATGTAATGCATCGTGGCACAAGGGCACAGAGTGCAGACTCGGGACCGGTCTTGTCGTCTATGCCATCGTCTGAACGTGCATCTCTGGGTGATGGGGGAATGGATGGCATTCTTTTGTCTTTTACTGAACGTATGAATACCGTAACGGCAATGCGGGCCATGCCAGAGTGTAAGCGAAACTCACGGCGTACATTTGCAAGTCTTCGTCGCTTTGTCGAGCGTGAGCGAAACAAATGGTATCCGCATTCTCATCATGAACACGATAAGCAACGTGAGTGTTCATTGGAGGGGGTTTCAACGTATCGATACTTTGTGTGGGTGCATGTCGTGGGTACAAGTTTATTTTATGAGGCCACTGTGACGGAGCGTGTGAGTGTCCCACACGATGCGGTTTTTAACGCTGAGTCCATTCCACCAATGCAAAGGCGGAACGTTTCACCGGAAGTATTCGAATGCGGTGAGGCCACTCACACAGAAGGTGAGGGCGAAGGGACAAGGGCATCGATTCGGCGAGAAGTGGAGGAGGAAATCGAACATGCAACACAAGTACATACGCGTAGTGTAAGTGCGGCGACGCTTTCAGCAAAGGATATGACTCTGATGGAAACGGAAACCAGTCGTTGTGTTACGGCTGAAACTTCACCAGTAACACAACCAGTACATCCACAGACAACAAAAAGAGCACATACGACACGGGTATCGGGATTAGAAGGCACGCAATGCTTTGGGGATGCTGTGGTGGTACCTGCTAATGTATTCTGTCAGTCTGGATATTTTCTCCGCAGCACGAGTCCGTCTCATTGTGCCCAATCCGGAGAGAAAAAGAATGACTCATTCACTTTTTATTGGCTTTTTGCCTGTGATTACTCTCGTCATGGGTTGCAGGTGAAGCAAGTGAGCTATATACCTAGCAGCCACAATAGTAACATCAGCACCAGCTTTAAAAATGAAAAAAATAACGCGAATACTTTTAGCTCTATCCATTTCTCCCCGACTTCATTGACTCGTCCAATGAAGGCATCGGCATGCGTCGCACCACTTGCATCTCACTCTATGCAGAATGATGCACTCTCTCTTCAGTCTGGCAAACTGGATGTACGTAGTGCGGCGCAATGGACACTGGCGCAGTACCCACAGTGGCACCACTGGGACCCTGTGACACAGCGGCTTTCCTTCTGGGCGGCATTTCCGACATTTGATGAACTGCGTATTGTGGCCTTTGATGGGCATCCTGATCGACGTCGTTGCGAGTTTGAACGAAATCTTACCCGACGGCGGCGGTACATGCCGGATCCGCTTGCAGGCATAACTCACGCAGCGCCACTTGCTCGCGGCTACGGCATTGCCGCGGAGCCGTTTATGGCTCACACAAATCCACCCACAAACGCAGACTCACCTTGCCAAGGTGTGACAGGCAGTGCCAGTAACCAGGTGAATGGTTGGAGTAGTGCCGGCGGTGTTCCCTGTGGACACGCGTTGAATGAGGCCTGGGACACTGCTGGGGCTTCTATGTCTTCGCGGCAGCATATCTGTTTGCTTTCAATCCGCTACGAGGACGGCGTTACAGACTTGATGCTATGCGAACAGTTCTTCGCCACACCATCTATGCATGTTATTCGTCCCGTAGAGGGAAATATGGAACAGGAAGTAAGTAGTGGTGCACCACTAGCATTTTCTAACACTCATGAAACATCAAACTTAATCTCTACTTCTTCGGATTTTTCTCCGTTGTTAAATATTTCTGCCACTGTGGGATTGGAATCAAAAGTTGAAACTGGCACACGGGTACCAGGTGTTTTTTCTTCTTCTTGTGAAAACATTACACCTGTGGACTCAACACATACATCTCAACATACATATTCCCGACAAGGTCCGAGTAGGCCTTGTCATCATTCAACGAGTACGGCTCAAGGCAATGAAGAGAGTGTGCCGCGCGCCGGACACCAGTTGCCCTTTTCTCAAAGTGTACCTTTTGCCTCTCGTATGGATTTTCCCTCAATACCGCAGGCATCGTGCCCACCAGCGATCATGTGCACTATCACAGCTCTCCGTAATTACGCGGATGCGCTGCAACTGACTATTCCACTTTTGCCCGAGGAACGGTTGCGCATCACGTACAATACCCGTGTGTGTTTTCTCGCAATGAATGGTCTAATTGCTGTGTACCTCCCAGGTGTCTGTGTACATTATATTGACGTACACCACAAAGATGTTCCGCCTCAGTATCTCTTTGGTGTGCGATTGAGTTCACTACCACACACTTCCCTTGGTATTTCTCTTCCACCGCTTGTGGCTTCACTCCCTATACCGAATGGCCATTGGCTTTTTGTGCCAGGGACCGCCATGTTATTTGAGGCGCGTCTTCAACCCACATCCGTGTGGAAATATATAGCGCATCGTTTGGCCCGGCGTCGTGCCTATCGCGTCATGGCATGTGGGGCGCCAAACAAAACATATGGCGTAACATGTGACTCGGCTCATGGCTTTGATTGTGATAACCACACAAAAGGTGTAGGTGTTGAAAAAGTGGTTTTGTTACACCCGGCTTTATGTGCAGAGGCTATGGACCCCGCACCGTTGCAACACGCCTTGCATGTAGCTCTTACACACTTTCCAATTCTCTCGCAAGCGCGAGATGAGGAGGGTAAACATAGTCTGCATCGAACATGTAGTTCCACGGTGACATCGTTACTGTCATCGTCATCCACAACATCGATGCCTTCAACAAGTACGGAAGCAACATCTCCACTTTGGAGTTCGTCCATTACTCCTTTGCTTCTCGAGTGGGAAACCATTTGGTCTAAACGTGACGCACAGCTTGAGGCCATCTTCCGTTCTTTCTTCATTTCCACCACATTGTGTCAAGAATTCACTGTAGAGTTTATCTCCACACTGGTTATGGCCGAAGCGTACGAAAGAACACGTACAATATGTCATTGGCGACCATCTCTTTCTTACTTGCGCTCTCGGCGACAGGAAAGTGGAGGCGATACGCAATGGAATTATTTGGGGAATCCATTTTTTGCCGCTTTGCCGCTGTGGGATTCGGATGGACTCTTAGCGGAGGACAGACGGTTTCGTCGCGAGGTGACGCGGTACTATGCGGCGTGGCGCAAACACACCGTCATGCACGAGAGAGAGTCCTGGCACACAGAAAAAGAAGAAGAAAGAGAAGAAGAAGAAAGAGAAAGAGAGGAAGAAGAAAGAGAGGAAGAGGCAGTGGGTAAAGCTGAGGGAGACGAAGCGGAGGAATATAAGGCGACAACACGCGGTGTCGTGGAGTGTGTAAATTCCACTTCATTGACAAATGAACGCGATGGGCGGACTCCATCCGTTTTGAGAACAAATACCACTCGCCGCTCTATGCCACAAGAGCCATTGCACCAATCCCTTCATCAGCGACCGCAGCAAGAGACTTTACTTGCGGCGTCGGATAACTCATGGGATGCCTCACTGCGAGGATCTTTGCCAAACTCACTGGCGACATCAACTGCGCAGCTCTTTCTGTCTTCGTCACTTTCGCAGTCCTCTCAACATGTAAGAACTTCCAGGCAAACACAAAAAGAACGACATCATCATCATCATCATCACAGTAATAGTCATCCACAGCTGCGGGAAAGTGGAATGGGTACTCGACGTGCGTGTGAGAGTGAACGACGGAGTGCTCTGCTCTCTGCGCTTCTTGTGCGAGCGACAAGCCAACGTGATGTTTCTGTCTCGCGGCAGCAGTGCCACAACACAATACCCGAGTGGTGGCTCTGTCGTGGCATTCCGCCTTTTGTCTTTTCAACCTCGTCTCTTGCCCCACCACACGCACGACTGCTCTTTACATCGCCCTCCGCAATGCCGGTTTCAACGCAAGGGGATGGATCATCGTTGCTGCACAAACTCAAAGAGGCTTTTCGTTCTGGCGATAAAGGGAACAGTGAGCGGGGCACAAGGCGGAGTAAAATTGCGGTGACAGTTCCTGAGAACAATGTTACCGACAACACTCAGAATAATAGTAGTAGTGCTTGTAGCAATGATTGGAGCAACAGCAAAAGGAGTTATGCGACATCGGCTTTTTCTATGAAACCCGTTGCACGCATGACAATTCCACTAGTGGATCGCTTACCATCAACCACAGCAACAACAACAGGAATGGGGGGAAGAGGAGGAGGAGGAGGAAGTACGGGATACAGTAATTTCTCTTTCGGGAGAGGGATGGAGCCTGCGCGCGGGTTATCCACTGACTGCAAATTAAGTGAAAGTAATTCGAACCCCAACAGCAAAACGAGTACTTTAGCTAAGGATTTCACACCTCAGCCGATGAAATGCACAGATGCCACGGTTCATGCGCAAGAACCACAAGTACACGAATCGGGAAAGGGGATTGGGCAAAATGCGCATCACTCTTCGCATCGTGATAATGAGGCACATACGCCCTTTGACGGATTATCTTGTGGAACGGTATTTGTGAAATCTGTGTTGGATCAGCTTCACCGCATTTGTCCTTCCGCTTCTCATTCTTCCTCTGGGCATTCCCTACCGCATTCACACCAGCAAGAGGGAGAAAAACATCAGAAGGCATCGGTGGAGAGTTTTGTCTCATCTGGTTCTTCTTCCTTATTACGGTTTCTTTCTCCTGTCTCGGTCTCTTCGGTTGTCTCGTGGGTAATGTCTCCCGCAGATGTCAGAAAAAGCGCTGCAGCGCAGCTTGCCATATTGGCCTTTATGTATGATGCCGCAATGGCATCTGTTGTGAATCTTCTTGTGCGTGTGGCTAATACAGAGAGTTTTGCTGCTGAAGCTTGCGCCTCAGGCATCTCAGGCGATAGTGACACTGCGTGGAGTGCATTGCATCGATGGAAGTTTCTTCAGTCTCTCGCCCTTGCACTGAATCGCATTGGTGTACCTCTCTCTCAGGAGTTAACGACAAGTCTTGCCCGTAATGCGCTGGCAAAGCTCCCAGTGCCACTGCTCTTGTCCGCCCCACGCTGCAGTGGCACAGTGGCGGATCTCCCGTTGCTGTTTCGTCACTCTTCTTCGTTGAGATCGGAGTTTGTAAGTCATATAAAGTCCTTTGCCCCACACGAGGCCGAATCTTTGCAGTTCCTTGATGCCTCCCAACAGCGGCATTCATTACCACATGATATCGTGACACCATATGATGAAGTGGCGATGGCAGAAGCAATTTCGCAATCCCTGCGAGTGAGTTCCTGTACATTGCTGGAGTCTAGCACAGGGAAAACTGGATATTGTGATGCGCATTCGCCCATTCTTTCCCTACACGGCGCGGGCCTTGCACCAGAGTTCATGGAGCGCACGCAACTCTGTCGGCTTGTTACACACTCTGCGCCTACATTGTCCTGTACAAGGACAACACTGCGAGAATGGAAATGGCATCTTAAGGCAGCACTCGATCCGGGCCCTTTTTTGCAACATGAAGACGAACGAAGTATTCCACTTGACACCGAGTTTGCGTCACCCTTCACACCTTTTCAGTTGTGGTGGAAAGAGAAGAAGGGTATGGCAAAAGCCTCTGGAGGGAAATCGGATAGAGTTTCGGTCCCGCTGCTGTGGCCTTCTATGTCTTCAAGTCACTTCGAAGAACCGCAAAGGCAACGCGCAAGGAGTGTGAAGGAGAATGAAGAAACACGGGAGGAGGACATGGAGAAGGCTGTGTGTATACCACAACTCCTCGCAGAAACTTCATTGGGACATATAGTGGCAAAGAAACGTGCAAAAGCGGCAATGGCCTATGTGCTCGATCCATTTTTTAAAAGCGACTGAGTAGTGGAGGAAATTGATTGCGTTGAACTTTTATTGTTGATTTTATCGGTTTTCAGAAAACAGGGACTTTATAAACTGGACGAAGGGTGAAGAGTTGAAATGCTTTGCGTGAGAGGGGAGGGAAAGAAAAAAAAGAGAATATATATATATATATATATATATTTGTAAAAAAATTTTCTTTCGTTAGTTTACTATTATTATTATTATTATTATTATTATTTCCTCTCATTCGTAGCATTCGCTTCGCATTTTTTTTTCTTTCTTTAAGAAAAAAAAAGTCATTCGAGATGAATTGGTATCACCTGACTATTGCTATAGATGTTCCTTATCTGCTTTTATGTTTCTTGACTCTGTTTGTAAGCTCTCGGGAAACTGTAAGTTTGTCAAGACTTGCATTGTTCATTCCCTCTCCGTACCGCCTTCGCGCGCAAAGGCGGCCCTACAAGCGCCTACAAGCAATTTTTTTTATTTTTCCCCTTTCGACAGCGAAAGGGGAAAAATAAACAAACAAAATAGTCTTGAATGAGTTAATCCACTGGATACGGATTATGGAATTGTAAAGTATTCTTTTTCAAAAAGAACCTGTCTAACTGCCTTCTTTTTTTTTTTTTTTGTTTTTTTCTGGTAACAATAGAAACGGTGATACTATTTTTGCTTCAAATGAGTTGATTGCTGCACGATCGGTATAACTGGTGCTTATCATTATCAGTGCCAATATATAAATGTCAGAAAAGCATTATGTTCTATTTTTTTTTTTTATTGTTATTATGCGCATGAGTGTTTTGGTATTTGAGTTTTTTTTTTTTTTCTATGAGTTGGAAGAAAACAAAAGCTATTCCTTCCACACACACACACACACATACTTTGTCATATTCCCCTTTGCTCTTTCCTCCCCTTTTTTTTTTTTTGTATTTAATAGTTTTACCAATCGTCCACTAAGACTTTACCACGAAATCTATATTATCACGAATGCTTCTTTTTCACAATGCGGAGCAAGTAGTGCAGGTAGTTCGCAATGGCGAGCGTTACCTTGCCGGCCCTGAGCAGTCCAACACGATTGCCATTATTGAGCATGGGTCTCTTCTTGTAGACACTGCTGCAGGGAATATTGCCTTTCTGGGTACCAATGAGGAGGTGGAGTCTTACATTCAAGCGCACAAGGTTCAGGTAACAGAGAAGATTTCTTGTCAAGGCAAAGTCCTTCTTCCGGGATTTGTGGATGCCCACACACATCCTGTTTGGGACGGAGACCGTGCGCATGAGTTTATACTGAAACTTAATGGCGCAAGTTATCTTGATGTTCAAAAAGCTGGTGGTGGTATTGGATTTACCACAACAGCCACACGCAATGCCAGTGAGGCGCTTCTTAAGTCTCAATTACACAAACGCCTTGAACGAATGCTTTCTTTTGGCACCACAACCGTCGAGGCGAAGAGTGGCTATGGACTTGAGAAGGACACGGAGCTGAAGATGTTACGAGTGCTCAAACAGGCACACGATGAAGGGCCATTGACAATTGTGAGTACGTTCTGCGGCGCCCACGCAGTGCCACCGGGAAAGACTGCCGATGAAGCGGTTCGGGATGTTGTGGAGGTGCAACTCCCTGCGGTGATGAAAGAAAAGGCCGAGGGACTAAATCATGTGGAAAACATGGATGTATTCTGTGAGCAAGGAGTCTTTGATCACAACCAGTCCCGTCAAGTATTGCAAGCTGGAAAGGATGCGGGGCTTTTGCTGAACTTTCACGGGGATGAATTGTCTTATGTCGCCTCAGGGGAACTTGCGGGTGAGCTGGAGGCACATGCGGTTTCGCATTTAGAGCACTTGAGTGATGCGGGCATTTCGTGTATGCGAAAGAAACCAACTTATGCCGTCTTGCTGCCCATGACAGCATATGTCCTGCGTATTGAAATGCCACCGGCGCGAAAGCTTATTGAAGGACATGTTCCTGTTGCACTCGGGAGTGACTTCTGCCCCAACGCACACTCCATGTCTATGCCACACACAATGAATGTGGCGTGTGTGATGATGCGAATGACTGTTCAAGAGGCTTTGATCGCGGCAACAATTAATTCCGCGGGAAGTTTGAATATGAGTGATAAGGTTGGAAGTCTTGAGACAGGGAAGTGGGCTGACATTATTCTTCTCGACGCGCCCCGCTGGGAACATGTTGTGTATCAAATGATAGACCCACCAGTGGAGGCAGTCTACAAGCGTGGAAAAATGGTATACACTGCAAAGAAGTGAATGGAGTGGTAACGAATGCACGTAATGCTAAGAGCGGAGAAGACATATGCTTGTTTGTGTGAAATGTATGCCTTCAGAATTATTATTATTATTATTATTATTATTATTAACGCTTTTTTTTTTTTTTGAAAACAAACAAACAAAAAAAAAAAAAGAGCGAACAAGACAATGAAGATAATAAATATATATATATATATATATAAACATAATTTTTAAAAGTGTTTATGGACTGCGGCATGTATATATTTATATATATATATATATTTTTTTTGGTATATGTTTGCCTGAGAAGAGTAAATGTGAGTTTTTTGGGGCATTGCATGCACACAAATAAATTCACTCACTTTATATTCTCTTTATTGTGAGTTTTTTTTTTTTTTGTGTGTGTGCTCTAGGAAAACATTTGTATTCACAAGAAAGATTGAATAACTGATCATGGATAAAAGAAACGAAATAAAGTGAAAGTGAACTGCGATCATTTTATTCTTATTATTATTTTATCGCTTGTGGTTTTTAACCCTATTGCTCACGAAATTTCTTTCTCTCTTTGAAAAGACATTTTTTTTTTTCTTTTTTCATTCTTCTTGCTTTTTCACTATTTTTAAAAAGAGAAAAAAGAAGTGTGGAAAAGTGAACCATTGAATTTTTATTTCAATCACGCAGTATTTACATCATAAAATATGTTTTTTTTTTTTTTTTAATTTGTTTCTAAAGATTTATTTATTTATTATTATTATTTTACTTTTGATTAGTATTTCATTTTTTTTTTTTTTTTACTTTTTTGATACTGTAAACCATTCTTTTTATAAATGGATCACTGTTGCATATTTCTCTTTTCTTCTTTTTTTCTTTTTTTTTTCTTTTTTTTTTACATTTCATGAAAAGGGATATCTGCTAGGAGGGAGAGAGAGAGAGAGGGTATCACAAGACAGGAACGAACAAAAAGTTTTTCTTTTATTATTCTTATTATATATATATATATATATATATATTTATTTATTATTCGAATTGAAAATGCGATCTTTTTGTTCCCGTAGTGCGCTGCTTGGCTTTGTATCCAATTCCACACATTCCCCCGCGTACCGAATGCTTTTTCGGAACGCAAAGGGCTTTCCCGTCCCCCCGGGCACAGCCCTCCACACAGACGACTCCGCCGTCGCGGCGCGCAATCGCTCTCTCTTCGCCGACGCCCCGCAGTCCCCGCCGAGTCCGCCGGAAATGCCGTCGGGCGCGGAGTTGGACAGAACTCTGCCGTCGGCGCGGCAGCTGCGGGAGGAGATCCCGTCCGCCGCAGAGGCGGAGCGGGCGATTCGGGAGGGAAATGAAAGTTATTGGAAGAAGGCAACAAGGGGTGATGAAGAGTAGTGCAAGGCTAAATAGAAAAAAAAAGAAAAAGAAAAAGAAAAATTGTATAAAAATTGAAAGGAAACGAAACGAAAAAGGGGGGGGGGAAGAATGAAAGAAAAAAATAATAATTATACAACGAAGGAAATGCTGAAAGTGAATGCAGTGTTCACTTCTTTTGTATTTGGGTCTTTGCTATTATCACTATTATTAGCGTATACGATAAACTAAACTGTGGCCCTCCCGAGGGGCATCAAAAAAGAAATATATTTATAAATACTGCTTTAAAAAGAAAAAAAAGTTTTGGATATGCTAAAGTGATTTTTAAGACCTCTCATGTCAACGGCTAAAAAGTTTTTTTTTTTTTTTGCTCATTCTTTTTTTTTTTTTTTTGATGCAACTTCATTTGAAATGACACTTATTGTATGTCTATTTTAGTGTTTTAAAAAAAAAATTACTTATATATATATATATATATATTTTTTTTTGTTTCTCTCTGTTGCCCCATTTTTGAAAGGTATGAAGCAACCGAAAAGAAAGCCGTATATTCGTACATTAAAAAAGGGGCAAAATACCAAGAAGAATATATAAAATTTATAAAGAAGCTGTAAACTTACTTTTTTTTTTTTTGTGTGTGTGATAATTTTATTTTTATTTTTCTCACTATAAAAAGGGCATTGATTTCGGTTTTATTCTCATGATGTTAAAAAAATCCGATACGAAGTCCCTGCAATTGAAAAAACCGCTGATCTGCTGTGACTCGTTTAAAGGCAGTCTCACTGCCTGTGATGCGGGTATTGCGACTGAGCGTGCCATTCGCCGTGCGGAGACTGCAAAGAGTCTCTCAGGCGAACCCGCTGCAGTAATGCATTGCCCCATGTCCGATGGTGGCGCTGGACTCCTTGAGAGTCTCTTTTTTTCAAAATCAACCGACAGTACAGTGGGGGATGTGTGGCAATCACATTTTACTCGAGTGCAAGTCCCCGCTGACCGTATCATTGGGCCTTTGTGTGAACCACTCGATCCATCCAGGGACAGTGTTTACTTTGCCTGTGATATGGCCCATCGCACGGTTGTGATTGAAATGGCTGTTGCCTCCGGTCTTCCTCTTTTACCTGAAGACAAAAAGAACCCCCTGCGCACCACAAGCTATGGTGTGGGGCAGGTGATTCAGTACGCCATGGAGTATGTGGCTCGTGAGTCGCACGAGTTGAACTGTGCGGTGTCGGTGTATCTTGGGATTGGTGGAAGTGCAACAAACGATGGAGGCCTTGGCGCGCTGCAGGCACTTGGTGTGGAATTGTTTGTCAGCGATGACACAGTTCCCCCACTGTCTCTTTCTCGTCCTTTTACGGGAGGCGACTTGAAGCGGCTCAAAGGGATTCGTATTTCAGACAGATGCCGTCATGTGTTCTTTTCGGACTCGTGTGAAGAAAAGGGATCGTTTTACTGTAAAGAAATTCGTCTTATTTGCGATGTAACCGTTCCTCTCATTGGCCCACATGGCGCCACAAGAGTGTTTGGTCCACAAAAGTGTAACGCTTCGTGGGACAAGAATCATCGAACACATGTACTTGATGAACTTGAGCATGGTATGCTCCATGCCGCACAGTGCGTTGTAGAAAGCATGCGGGATGATTCACAATTGTGTTGCAGTGGAGATAAGTGCACAGAATTTGAAAAACTTTGTTTTTCTGCCGGCGGCGGTGGTGCTGGTGGCATGAGTGGATTTTTTCGGTATATCTTACAGGCCACATGGATGCAAGGCACCGATGCGGTCGCAGAGCTTTTGGGATTTCACACAAAACTGCAATGTTGTGATTACATGATCACTGGTGAAGGCTCATTTGACGAGCAAACGATTGGCTATAATAAAACTATTGGTCGATTGCTGCAAATGGTGGTACTCCATAATGTGGAGCAGAAACGAAATCAAAAGCACACACAAGAGAAAAGAGTTGGAGTAAAAGATGTCATGGTAATCTGTGGTCGCACGACATACCGCAGTGGTGGAGAAGTGCGACGGGTTCTCCTTTCACACATGACAGACTCATATGTGAAAACGAAAGGACATGTGGGATTGTGTGGGGATTGTCATGTGCATGGAGTGGACGAATTGGAAACGGCGGCGCCTCGTATTCATTTGCTTTCCCTCACGCCGCGACACTTTCCGGTGGCGAAAGCGTTAAGAGATGCCGCACAGTGTGTGGAAGAGCTCATCGCGAGATATCTTTCAGGAGAAACAGATGTGGCGGAACAGTCTTCACATATGTAGAATGGAAAGGGAAAAAAAAGAAAATCAGAGAAAAAAAAAAAGAAAGAATTACATAATGAATACCCTCTATAGCGCTCATTTATTTGTATTTTAAGTGATATTTGCAGTTTTTTTTTTCCCTCCCAATTTATCTTTCAATCAATAAATATATATATATATATATATATATATATATAAATAAAAAATATATACATATACATACATTGAGGGCTTGTTATACATTCTTTTTATCTTGTCATTTTTTTTTTTCTCTCTTTCTCTATAAATATCTCCCGTAACAACTTCTTTAGACAAAAAATAAAAAATACAAATAACAAAAGTTCGACTCGAACCTTTCCTGATTTACATTGATAATGTTTTCTCTCCAGCATGTGATGTATTGCCGTGGGGCACCCGCAGTTACTCCTCTCTCATCATTACGTGTCGTCCGCATCGGATCATTATTAGTTTCGAACACAACGGATCGAGTACCATTGAAATCTGAGAAATCCCACACAGAAAAGCAATACAAAAACTTGAAGAAAAATCCCAAGCGGCAAACCGATTGCCGACATGAGAAAACGGGTTCTTCGATTTTATTGACAAATGTGTCTTGGCGAGAACCTTATCGAACCACCGAGACGAAAACTGTGCTAACGCCGGGTTCAATGCTACGGCGACTCGAGGCATTGATTCCCCCCAAAGTTCACCAAAACTGTAAGAAGGGACATGGCAGGGAATTAAGTACATGCGCAGCTGCTGTGGATTCCTTTTTACTCGTCACAGCCTCTGGCACATCCAAGCCGTTGCAACCGTGTTGTAAACCAGTGCCATGGAATTGTGTGTACCTTCACCGCGTTGGGACCGATCTGACAAAAGAATTTACACCAAACATGAGAGATCATGCGGAGATTCTCACAGTACCCGCTGTTTACAATGTTCTTATCCCGCCAGAGTACCTTCTTACAAGTTCGAATGTGCGTCCCACAAGGAAAGGTGCACATCGTAGTTTGAAGAATCGTTCACATGCATTTCAGCATATTGGAATCCTTCATCACATTCCTGGGCTTCCTGATCCTGTAATGCCTAGAATGACTCTTGATGAATATGTTAACTATTTACAATCTTTTTACTCACAGACATCACGCTTGGAGTCTGAAACAAGGCCATATTTTTCAACTCAAAAAGGAATTAATAATCGTGATGCAAAGGGTCATAGTCTCCAGAGTAAGCTTCTTCATTCCGCACCAGAGGCGGTGGAATCCGATGACGGTGGTGCCATTGAATGTCACAACGGAGCCGTAGGTGTTTGGATTGTTCACCCATGGGAAGAAAGTGTCTTTTTTGCCGTACGCTATCGACTTGGATTTGATTACTACGACTGGGCCTACAGGCCGATATACACCCTGTGTAACTTAAGGGAGAATGCTGAAGTAGAAAAGGAAGCAAGGGCAAAGGTAATGAACGATGCCAAACGTATTAGTTGGTCATGGGCTCAAGAACCTCTACAAAAGGCTAAAAAGTCCAAAATGGGACAGTTGCCTAGTGCATATTATTATTATGCCACAGGTGTGAATCTAAATGAGAAGGAAAAAGGCTGTAGTATAGTCCAAATGCTTGGCAATGATGAGTCCTGCCGAGTGGCAAAGTCATGGACACCACTCCCTCGATCCACGCGGCAACTAAGGGCTCGGAATTTGATGAGAAATCCAACGGCACTCGCAGAGGAGCTTAAGTACGGCCTGTTGCGCATCTTTACAGATTGAGATCCTATCTGACTCAGGTGCAGAATGTATATATATATATATATATATATATATATATATATATATAAAGTTGTTTTCTATTTTTCTGGGGGGAAGCCATCTGGAGAAGCGTGGTTTGGGCTTGAGTAGGAAAATAATTTTATAGTTTTTTTTTTTTCTTTTTGTTGTTGTTACATTGGTTGTTACATTTGTCTTTTTATTATTATTATTTTTATTTTTACGAGAGTTTAAATCAGCAATTGCTGAAGGGTTGCGAGTAATGGAAAATTCGATATGAACGTTTTTTTTTTTGCGTGGATTATTTTTTATTATTACCATTGATTCTCTGTGTCACACTCAGAAGATATTCAAGAGCTTATTTATTTATTTATTTATTTATTTTATATATGAACTTCATTGTAGATTTGCTTGGTATGCTTTACATCTATACATGTAATAATACTATTCTTAGTAATACTGATACGAATATATATATATATATATATATATCCTTTTATTTTCGTTTCATTTTTTTTTTGTTTACTTTAATGTTAAAATTATGAGCATAACTGAAGAATTTCAGGAGATATTACTAAACTACTATCTCTTGCTTTAGAGTGAGATCTTTTTTTTTTATATATATATTTTTTCGTGCCCCGTCTTGTAAACCTGTGTTAGAGTGCCATGGTGAAGACGAATGTTCGTGCGAGGAAAGCCGCATTGACCCCAAACTCCCACTCCTTGCCAAGCAATGACAATACCCGGGAGCCGGCGGTCCATGCATCACACGCTGACGACACGTCTCTTCGTCGCGCACTTCCCCGCAAGGCGAAGAAGAACGCTTCGCAGCTTTCCCACACCGCAAAGAAAGGCACTCCGTCCACGGCTGTTCGGAAAGGGGCCGCGGCGTCCGAGGAGAAGACTGTGCGACAAGTGAAGAAGGGAAACCGACAGGCGGAGACTCGGCGGCGAGAGATTGCAGAGCGAATTGCTGCGCGAGAGGGATCCGACGGGAAATCGCGAACCACAGCTGGGGTCGCGCGCATGGAGGCGGCGAAGGCTGAGTTGGTGAACTTTGATCACGTCCTGCAGGTCCCGGCATTTGTATCGAATCCTTTTTTGGCGATTGAGGGGCACTTAAACGAAACGATGGAGTGCTTAAAGCCGCAGACACCGGATATTGGGCGAATTAAGCCTGAAGTATAGTGTGTATTGTTGAGTGACGAAGGTATGTATTAAGTACCATGCTCAAAGAAATGCATTCGATTAATCTGAAAGAGTCTAGGCGTGGAATTAAACCTAAAGAAACTGGAATGAGGAATTCATACAATCTGTCTTTTAATACTATACACATATTATAAAGTTTTTATGGGCTTTTTGTGTTCTATAAGGTAAGCTGTGAAAAAAAAAAAAATATATATATATATATATTACGGTTCTTTTTTTTTTTTTGTCTGGTTGCGTTTTTACATTTTATGATTTCTGTATTATTACTGTGGATTATTGGGGTTATACTTAGTAGTGTGCTGCAGTTCAACTAATTTTTATTATTTTGAATAAAGCGAGGCACCACTAGTTCACTTACATAATCCACACAATTAGATCAAGAAAGTGACAGCAATATATACAAAGAAAATAAGTTTAGAGTGCGTGATCGGTCAGACAAAAAAAATAAATTGTCTTACTTCAAAGTTTTTTCTTTTTTTTTTTTTGTACGACGAAAGTTTCGATCTAAAGTGGAATTCTTGACAAAGTACGATGGCTCAGGAAAACAAATTATACTCCGACTTAACACTGCCTGAGACCTGTGTATATAATTTAGAGGACAGTCTTACCTCGAGAAGCTCACTGGATGCCGTTCGTCGTGCCCTCGAAGCGGCCGAATGCCTAACGAATATGTCTTCATCAACTGTTCTCTCATCCGCACGGTTACACAGCTACAAGAATAAAGGCGAAACATTGAGTGCTTCTTGGGAGAATGGCTTTGACGTCAACATGGCAAAAAGCTGCTCTGCAAGTTGTGAAGAGGATTCTTTTGCTTTTAACCTTCAAGTCATCTTGGCGGCTATTGTTTCTGTGGCAGAGGCGGAGCGCATTGATTTGGAAAAGGAAGTCCGCTGTAGAATTCGTTCCTTGGAGTTCGAGAAACCCGGAGATGATGACATGTCTCCCAGTTCACTGTCACTACCAGTATCATTTACACAGGATGAACGTGTAGCTGCGTCCACTTCGAGATGTCCTCTACATCATACAACTTCATCTGCTCAGCATAGTTGCGATGAGGCTTTTGGGCTCTTGCCGGGTTGCCTAGGCACAGCTGCCAAGGAAACGGAATGCACACCTGTAATTACCGCGACGGAAACTCAAGAGTGTCAAGAACTGTTGCCAAGAAGCACGGGTCCTGTATGGATGGATGAAGTACCTAAACCCACCAGGAATGTGGAGTCTGTGCCTGCTATTGTTCAACATGATATACACGAGGATGATGGCAATGTGGGGGACGATGAAGGTGGCGAAAATATGGATTTGATAAACGAAAACAAATTGTGTGAACTGCGTCACCCCTTACCACCCCTCCATGTAGCGACAACGCAAGAAGAAAATGTGTTATTTTTGGATCCACCCGCGTCTATAGAGGGAATTTCATCTCCACATACTCTATTGGATGCTTCGAAGGACGCGAGTGTAGGCGATACTGGGGATCATAGTTACCATAAGACGAAGAACTCTAGTGAGAAGGTAAGTCTAAAAGAAGGGAATGCATCCAGTACGCAGGAAACTCTATCAATAGAAAAAACCCCTGTAACATTGAAGAGCACTCTACAGGGAACTCAGAACTTTACAGAAATGGTGTTGACGGATACTCTGGAAGAGCAACAGAGTTTTGCTGTTGGTAAAGAACCCGATACCCATGCGATTCTTAAATGCGATGGTAATGAAAATTCTGACGATGTAGAGGCATGTTGCCCCGTTTTAGGGGCAATATCGGGGGATTTTTCCCCAATAGAGGTATCGCGTCGGGAAGAATCGGGACTATCCCATGAACATCTTCTATCACCCAATCCTCACTCAAACACTTTGACAGACAAAGAGGTTGAAGCTCTTGTTGCGGAGAACATTTGTAGCGCGAGTGGGGAACTGGATAGAATTTCACATCGAGAGTCTTTGGTCTCCGCTCCCGTGTCTAATGTAACTAATACGGGAGAGTCATTTCCTCTGCCAGGAGAAATCACAGTAACGGCAGGAGCATCGGCCGATGAATGCAAAGTATTGGTTTCTTCTCAGACTACTGGCACAGTATCCTCATCAATTATTGAAGGAAACGGAGAAGCTGTCGTCTCTTTGAATGATGGGGGTTTACTGCGTATTAGTGATCCGTTGGGGATTCTATCGACTTGTCCGCTTTCAATGGGTGAAGAGTGTAATGCTTTGCTTAGGTCCTTCCCTTCCGTTTCCTCTTCAGAGGTGACACTAAGTTTTCCTGGGTTAAAGAAAGAAAATGGACAGTCATATTTCACACAAATGGAGAAGGGGAAGATTGAAACCATTTCCTCTCTGTTCCCGCATAAATCTCATCAGGAGAGTGAACATTCGATTCCCGAAGTGATCGACGAGAGTAAACATTCTCTTGACGAACAAAAACCCACTGAGAAAGACGTGCCGCTCACTGATTTATCTGAGCCTGCTGGGGTGATGGAATGTGCTCCACTATCTGCAAAACCAACGAACGTGCCGTCTTTATTCTTCTCCTCCAGTATAGCGCAGCAGAATACGCCTGGTCGTGATTTGTATAATAATAATCTTTTTCCTGAAAAGGGCACATGTCCCGCTGTTTGCCGTGAAGTTCAGGCAAAAACTTTGTCGCCAATTGAGGGCTGCTTCTCCTCCGCTAATTCCAAAAAGGACGAGGTTACGGAGGTAAATAGCGGTGAAGCTGACAAGAAAGATAAGTATTGCGATGACGAGAGAACCGTTGTGGGATCGACGCCTAATCTTTTTATCTTACCCTGTACATTCGAGGAATGTATACCTGGGGAGAAATTGGAGGTTTCGGATATGACTTCGCCATATATAAATACACTGGAGGCTCAACTGCTTCCGTATATTGACGGCAACGATGACACCGCGTTGATCACTGGTGAGTGCTCTCCGACAACACTGACAATTACACAAATCCAACAGTTACCGATTCAAACTATCGGCGACTCTGTTTCTTTATCAGCAAATTCCCAACAGGCTCAAGACTCGAGTGCGTTACGATTCGTTTCAGATCTCCACGCCGGGGGTTTACGCAGTGAGGCATGCATAGCGGACTCACCCAACAAGGCACATGTCTGCGCAGTGGGAGGAGCCCTTACAGAGCGCAATATGGATGCCATACCAAAGATGAATGGGGAGGAGCCAGTGGTGGGTGACTGTGCGAGTGCTTTTCTTTCCAATGAGGACGCGGCCGGTGCGTTGGATCGGCCCGAAAGGAACGAAGCGACGAGTGAAGCCGGAGACACAGAAATGTGTCCCCCGAGTTCTTTGCGGGAGTCGACGATTGGGCTGTCATCCAAGTCCGACTCCGAGTCGTGTGACTCACGCATGGGGCATTCAAAAAGGATGTACAAGCCACTGTACGGGCTTTTGTTATTTGAACAGGTAATTCGTGATCTTGAGAGGGGGAGCCTATGAAAGACTTTTATTGTTTGCACCTTTTTTTTTTTTTTTTTCTTTGTGAAGTTGAGAGAAAGTTTTTTTTTTTCTTTTTTTTTTTTTTGTAACAGCTGCAAAAGGAGAAAAGGAAGGTGGTGACGGAAACGGATGATTTGATGAAAAAGAAAGAAATAAAAAACAATGACCAAACAAAGTTTTTTTTTTTTCTTCTTCTTTTTTGATTTATTTGCTGATTTTATTTTCCTTGCAATAAGAAACAGTTGATAGTTCGGATATATTCTTCAAATGGCTATTTTTCTAAAATGTTTTATCTGCAATACTCGGCTGTACAGGCATAACATATTTTATACTTTTTTTTTTTTTGTTGCAACATTTTATTATTATTATTATTATTATTATTATTATTATTATTATTACATTTTACCAGAGGGATTGAAGGAGGACAGATTAAACAGAAAGAATCAGGAGTTACTGAACTTGCTGTTTGACTCATTTGCACGCTCTAACACACAGAACTGAGGAGTGAAAGAAGAAGAAGAAGAAGAAGTCATAATTAATAGTAATATAAAAAAAGAAAAAAAAAAGAATAGTGACAAATAGTTTGACCCTATGCCTCGAAGTACTCATGGAAAAAATATATCCCCAAATAAACGTGCCACAGAAGTGTCATCTAACGAACAACGCGGAGACGTAAATTGCAAAACTGGAAGCGAAAAAGTGACGCCAAGTTCGTCTTGTACAAAAAAAGATTCATTTCCCTTTCTTTACCTCCCAGTTGCGCGGGAGGAAGTTCTTCTTGCTCTTGGAACCGGTGATACGCGACTGTGGGAGGAACGTTTGATTCGATTTGCAGGTGCGCGTCTTTCTGAAATGGCTGAAACATGTGTTACGGCAAGTACGCTTATGAATAAACTTCAATTACCCGTGAGCGCTCAACACGGTGGGTCGGTGGATAAAAAAGACAGTGAGAGTACATGGCCGAGTTTCCCATGGTGCACATCAGTGAAAGAAGGTGATAAACGCGCAAATTTTTTATCCTTTACAGGGAATCGCTTTCATCTCTTAATGGAGCTTTTGCAATACGCTGTGCGGTTTGATAACAACTATGCATCAACAGACCCATCACCGTACTCGGCTTATATTTCGTGGGACGACGAATTGCTACAGATTTTATCCAATCTTTTAACGTTTCACGGGACTTTGCCTCTTGTCGGTTACTTTGTAAGTGTGCTTCTCAACAGTTATATTGAGGCACTTGTGCGATGCCGTAACGCTGCAGTGACTGTTCTCAGTCGAGATACGCATGCATGGCAATATGAAAAATGGAGTGAACGGAGAAACGGTGAGGACGAGTTTGTCGAAGAGCTACAGGCGCATAGCGAAAGGGAAGTGCAGGATCCATCACACACACAGTGGAAAACCCACATTGCCAATCTTTGTGGACCTCTTTTTGCTTCGCTTGTAGCTCGATTGGCACAGCTTTACTATCCTCTCTGGCGCACAATGCGTGACGAGGTGCAAAATGATTATTCGACTCTGCTTCGTCAATCTCTTACGGTTTATGCACATTGTGTACCAATCCCTGTCACCCCAAACGCGGATCCCGGTGTGAGACATTTACGTGCACTTGCCATTCCCATATCAGAGGATCAAAACCCTCAAAAGAAGTCGAGTGCATTCTCTTGGCCCTTCTGGTCGAGTAGTCTTAGTAGCGGCGTTAAAGGAAGTGGTGTGCGAGAGGATCTTGCAATTTTACCCCCAACGAAAGGAACGTTTGTGCCGTGTGTGTTTTCCTGCAAGACGCCACTGAACATTGAAGCGGAACTCGAAGTTCGGAAGAGAAAAACCGGTGTGTCTGAATCATCGGGTAGCAAGTCCCACGTGGTGAAGGAGCCAGATGTTCCCCTTTCCAATGCGTTTTTGGACGAGATTGTTGTATGTATTACAATGGCGAATACTGGTCGAGTTGCTATTTTGCATGATCTTATGGGCCCTGGACCTTTACCCCGTGTACTTCGAGATCTGAGAGGTAATAACGGGGAATCGTTTGACTTTATGCGTAGAGTTCGACGCAGTGGGGGGCACAGTACAATTGGGATAATGAATAGTGGTGCAAAGATAATTCTTGCCGTTGAGAAAGAGTGGCGAAACGAGGCGGAATCTCTAAGAAGAGATGATATATTGCCTGACCGTGGCACAGACTCGCTTGGATTGGTTGAGAAACATCGATGGATGGCTCTTGCCGCTAAAGGGGCAGTGGAAGTTATCTCTCGAGCTTGTCGTCTTCCAATGGATTGCTCACAGCAACCACCACTGACACAAGAGCAAAAGTTGCAGCAACCTGGATGGATTTACAGTTTGCAGGATTATTATTATATGAACCTTTTTCTTGCTTGTTGCTGTGTTGCTGGTAAGAGTCTTTCCGCGTCGCTTTTGCCTTTTACGGTTCAATTCACACACTTTGCCCTTTCCGACGCAGTACTTAGCGGCGAGAGTAATCTGGATCAAAGAGCCATCAGTGTGAAAGAAAATGAAATGCTTACCTTAGCTGTGGGTACACTTTGCATGACAGCTTGTCGTTTTCTTCGTCTCGGCTATCAACTAGGAAGCGTGGTGTCGAATAATGAACACGTGCGATGGATATCATTTGTTTTGCAGCAACACGTAAATATTTGGCTTCACCATCTTCGTCAAGTTATACTGCTTATGACTGTTCAAAGCAGCACGTCTTTTGGTAAAGGAGGAGATGCGAATCCAGCAGTATCTGTGAATGGTGTATCCAACACGGCTGTGTGGTGTTCTCTCTGGTGGCGCACAACAGCTATTCTCGAGTGCATTTATGTGCTGCGTGATCTTTTTCGATTTGCCTCAACATGGAGTGTGGTAAATGACACCACAACGTTTCGTCGCATTCTAGTGGAGCTTGGAGAAGTGCTCTGTATGGTTTGCTGGATTGACATGCGTGTCAAAGGACATGTGGTGATGCCTGCTGTAGTGAACCCAACAGTACCACTGAGTCCTTTTCCTGTCATGGCAGATTTGGAGCAACGCTTTTATCTTGGGGCTATGCTTGCTTTTGTGCTATGTGCGACATCAGACACACTGCTTGCGTTTCATTCTTGGATGAACATTAGAGAGGCATTTTTTAGCGATGATGATGATGATGATGATGATGATGATGATGATGATGGTGATGTTTATGCAGATGAAAATGATAGTAACAATAATGTTGAAGAGAGTCGTGGGGTATCGCGGATGAATCCGGGCCAACAATATCGTCAGGAAACTCTTAAACCGGGTATTGGGAAAGGACGTAATGGAATTATGCGATGGATTTACCACATGTATTATTGTGTGTTGCTTCCATCTGCGAGTCGAATACATCAGTCCATTGCTCTCTGCACGCCTGATAGAACGATGATTCCGGCGGTGCAACGACTTCATCAAATCATCAAAACAAACTCACTGCTCTGTGAGGAAGAAGAGGACACTGCAACAGATTCATCCTTACGTGGTGCTCGACCACCTGTACAGTCTCCTCCTCCTCCTCCTCCTTCTTCTGCGACTTTGGCTTCTTCGCCTTCTTTACTTACAGGGGTTCTTTGTATTTCATCGGATGTCATGAACTGTGTTACCGAAACCCAACGTAGCCTTATGAAACGCATTTCGGAACAGGACAGAGACGGAGCGCCGGGTGTGTTGGAGTATAACGATATGTTGTTGCGCATCTGCGAACAAATGACACTCTATACTCCATGGGCACTATGGACCTCCACTACGCCACCTGTGCAACAGGTTGACGCGTTTACCACTTCCGCGCCACTGGAAATGGAAAATAAAAGTTTTACTGCAAAGCCCTCTCGAGGAGCGGGGCATTCTCGTTGTGAAGAGGAGACCCTTGCTTGCTCTTCGCCTTCCTCGGCGCTTTCTTCTATGTCAACGGCAAAGACAAGTGAGCCACATTCAGTAGGCACTCGCCAGTTGAATGTGGGAAGTGTGTATTCGACACCAAATACGGTACAAACGCATCTGCCAATTGGTCCCCCACCCCCACCAATATATGAAGGGCATTTTGTCATTTACGCGGCTAACAGACTATTACGAAGTTTGACTTTGCATAATTCTACTCCGAAAGAAAGGGCACAACTTGCCCATCAAAAAGCCGAAAGTTCTTTGCAGTATAATCTTCATCGCGTTCGTGCGTTGCTCTTTGGCCTTGTGGGAAGTTTTTTTCGCGCCGCGGACGCTGCTGTGTATCAAAGAGGGTTATTAAAAGAACAGCTGCGTCGTGGGCAATTTGAAAACTCTTCTCACTTATCGTTAGAATCCACACGAAAAAGGGAAGACACCGCAAAATCTTCATTTTTACCTTCTTTCTTCGGTGGTTTTGCCTCACCTTGGTCTTTCACGGCAAGTGAGAATGATCCAGTGCGTGATTTACAGGAAACTCTCGGAGCGATTGACTCGTACATTGAATACCACAATAATGTAATTTGTGAAAGTATCACCTACATGGCCTCTACCGTTTGTGTCACGCAATGTGACCACTGGAAGGACGATGCATGCGCGGATGCGGTATCGCGTGAGGCTGTCTCCGAGTGCTGTGGGGCAGTCTTGCGGTTGCTTAGTCAACAGTGTCTAGATGCGCTAGTGCCTGATGCCGCAGTGCCTGCTGCGTTTCAATTGGCTCCACTTCAACTAAACATTCCAATGCCTTCTTCTCTGCCGGCGACTCACACGCCATATGGTGCGCCTGAATCCAATGCTTCTTCGCTTTCGCCTACAGTTTCGTCGTGGTGGCCTTTTGGAAACTTACAGGGACGGCAGTGTTGGGAGTCGGCGGTGACGAGTGTGACACGCACGCAATGTACGGCACTCATTCGTGTGATGGCTGTTGTTGCTTCACTCACGAGAACACAAATCTCCCCCACGGCATTTCGCATCATTTCACCCGAAAGTGTCGTCTCCCCACGCCCCATGTTACTACAGATGAAGAAGACAGAGGAATATGTTTGGGCACCACAGTTTGTCTTGCACCCTGCTACTCTTTCAATAGAAGATTGGCGCAAAGTGGCCTTTGCTATTCGAGCTATGCGTCTTGCTGAATCGTCTCGTGATGAGGCGATGGTGGCGCCATGCTGGATGTGCGACATTGGCGCAGTGAAAAAGTCCAAAAACACAACGCGAGAGCAAAGAGGAGCACCAGAGGGTTTATGTTGCGCATGCGGAGAAAGTATAGACTGTGATCTCTACATTCGGTCTTATCTGGAGGTCGGGCTTTCCCACTTGAATGGTACCCGACATGACATTCTCATCCGTCGCGTCACCACCACTGAGGAGCGAAACTCTCTCCTAGTGATTCTTCTTGTGATTCGTCGTGCCCTTGTGCGGCTTGACACTCCTGTTGCCTCTGCCCCGGAGGGGGATGTGCGTTTGCGCCACGGCCGATCACAGGCAACACGGCGACAAATGGAGCGACATCTCCTGCTTCATGTGTCTGCCTTTGCCTTTGGCGTACGTCGACTTTTATGTGCGGAGGAGCTTCTACGGTAATGAGTTTTTTTTTTTGCTTTTTTTTTTTTGCTTATTTTTGTGTTTTGCCCAAGCACGGCTCGACCAGTTCTCAGAACGTGCCTTCTTTATATATATATATATCTTTTTAATTTTGATTTTATTCAAGTGCTGCAGTGTTCTTATTGGTGCATTTCGTACACAGTTTTTGATATTGTATGGAAAAACGATTTACGTACGCTTGATTTTTTTTTTTTTTTTTTTTTGCACTTTTCAGCGTTATGCTTCTATGCTATCCTTGTTGCGCTTGTTGTATGATTGGAAATGTTAAAAAGCTGTAAATGTGACTTACGGAATGACATCATTAGCAGACACAGTGTTAGTTAGGGTGCTTTTCTATGACCCTTTTGTAAAGGAAAAAAAAAAGCGAAAAAGTGTGTGGGAGAGAGAAAGCGTACTTGAATCCTTTCTGTACAGTGAAATGGTGAATAAACTTTACGAAAAAGGAGAAAAATGGTTCTTTTTGGAAAGTTAGTATATATATATATATATATATATATATATATATAATTTGTGAAGCAAAATAAAGATTCCCTTCTTTTTATGTTTACTTTATAAAGCCATGGCTAGAGAGGCCTGTATATGCAACCCGAACCCGTTCCCAGTGCTGCCGTCCAGGATCTCCTCCACACACTTCACCTTGACACGCCATTGCCTCCTGCGCCTCGCCACTGCGATTGGCCTTTTTTCGCCCTTTCCCGCCAGGCCACACTGAATGAATGGAATAAAACACAACAAACCGCTCCAATGGACTCGTCGATGCTTTTGCTGGAGGCGGAAATGCTGCTCCGCCAGTCGTCGTACCAGAAAGGGAATACAAGGGACGTTAAGCGGTATGGTTTGGGGAATGCCGAGAAATCCGATGCTTTGGGTTCAATTGCATCATCTTTTGCAGTGGAGCATACTGCGGCTGTGCGAGACGCAACGAGGCGTGAAGATAGATGCATAGACAAGGAAGATGACGAGTTTGTTCGCGAGTGCTGTGGTGGAATGCACGAGGTGCAAGTTTATCGAAAAGCCGTGGCGCCTCGAGAAACACATCAGTCTATGCGGCTTGCGGCGGAGTATAGTTTTTTCTCCCCATTTTATCACACTGCAGAAGTACATTCACCAGTTTGGAGACATGCTTCAATAAAAGCACCTGAGGAAAGCCCGGTGATGCATACGGAGAATGTCGCTCCGCGTGTTCAAGAACACCACAAAGGTTCAAAGGAATATAAAGAAATTGGACGGGATAGGAATCTATTAGAGGCAGGCGAAAGGACTCTGTCCGAGTCCGAAATGCGAGACGCCATTTTGTGTCCTGAAGAAGCTCGCCGATTGCGTCATGAACCATTAAGAGCAGATGATGACACTTCGGCATCTTTCTACGATCGTTTAGACTCCATTCGTTTGCTTCATAATGAAACAATAGAGCAGTTAGAAACCGCAGCAGATTTGCTTAGTCAGGAACGTAAATGGATTAATATGCGGTGTACGGTACTGTACGATCGCCTAGAGATGATAGTACAGCACCGCAATGCTGTTCTGGAACGACTCACAGAAGTACACGGCGGTGTCCTTCCAGAAATGTGGAAACAATTTACAGGGGAATCCACATAATCTTAAAAGATGGAAAAAAAAAGAAAAGAAATGAAGACCTAGGGTTTTGCCCGACCTTTTGTGTAACTTTTATGTATTTTATTACTTTACTCATCTACAGAACTCTGAAACAGTTCATCTTTCTTGAAGTACGCTGCTAAAGATTTTTTATTTTTATTTTTATGAAAGCTTGCGATAAGAATGGTATCATCTGGTTATTAATATAAATAGCCTTTGTTTTAGTGCATTCTGAATTTTGGGATACAGATTGTTAATAATTGCAAGTTTACTGAAAAACCCCTCATGTCCTACCGCTCTCCTCCCCCCCTCGCCTCAACCGATTTGCGCGGGAGTTGTCTTAAAGGTGTTTTCAGCAAATCCTTTATTCGTCAGTAATGAGACCAACACAAGAGCCTTCAAATGATTATATGTGTAAATTAACGTGAATTGCTAAATAGTAAACTTATAATTGTCTCGTTATGAAAAATTTCTTTATTGTTTTTTTTTTTTTTTGTATTTCTTCTCATTACTTATAGGAGTAAGAAGGTAGGCAATATTCCTTGAAAAAAAAAAAATAGAAGTATCCGTTGAATTTTTTTTTTTCAATTATTTTTTTTTTCTTTTTTTTTTTTGCTGTTCATTGAGGTATTTTGTATAATTAGTTTATATATTTGCTATTTTCTGTACATCTTGCTGTTCTAATCTTTCTCAAGAGGTTTTAATACTACAAAAGGGATATTTCACTGCAAGTTACTCAAGGATTCAATGAGCGCCAAGTCAAACAAATCGGTTGTCCTCTTCAAGGATTACAACAAGGATGTCAAGGATGTGTTGACGAAGAGCTACAGCGAAGCTGCAAAGTGGAAGCTGGAGAGCAAATTTAAGGGACCCAAGAACACTCTGTTCGTCAACCCCACTGCAACATCAGATGGTAAATTTAGCACGGACGTGGAGTACGCTATGAGCCAATGCGGGGCGTCATTCAAGGCAAATTTTGCACCGAACGGTGATGTGAAGTTGACAACAGGGTACAGCGAGTGGGGCCACAAGGCTGAGGTCATGGTGAGCCGCAAAGGTGAGTATGAAATCAGCCACGAGTGCAACATCCAAAACCGCATCTCGTCACACGAGAAGCTTGTAAAGGATGCCTTTGAACTTGGTGTGGTCGTCTCTGTTGCGCCTCACTGTTCCATTGGTTCTGGCTCCGTGATCAATCTGAAGGGCAAGAAGACGTGTGATTGGACATTGGGGTGCCGCTATGCTGACGGCAGACACTTTGCCGCGGTCCGCACGAACAAACTGCAGACATACACGACGAGCCTCATGACCCTTGTGCCTTCGTGCCCCCACCGTGTCCTCATCGCCGCGGAAGTGGTCTGTGGCCGCGGCCAGGACTGGAAGGGCACCGTTGGGCTCGAGACGGACTGCATTGCTTTCAAGGGAAATGCGATCAAGGCTCGTGTCAACAAAAATAAGGAATGGGCTGTGGCCTATGTTGCAAAGATCGTGGACGGCTGGACGGCTGCCATTTCAATCGACAAGAACCTCAAGGCGGGTGTGGTCTTGACTCACTCATAAAAAAAAAAGGTACATATATACATATATATGGAGTGGGAAAGGTGTTCAAAAAAAAAAGAAGCAAAACTACAAAAAAAAAAAACAAAAAAAAAAAAAACAAAACGTTTGCTTTTATTTCGAGTCCTATAAAGATTATAGCCTCGAAAGAGCTTGCATTTTCCATTTTTTTTTTCATGTATAAAGCTAAAAAAATTTTTTAGCCTTATTTCCACGTGAAATTTGTGAATTCACCGGTATGTCTTTTTCGTTTTCCGATATATATATATAAGAGAGAAAGAGGTAAAAAGGGAGTGCTTGGGAAGTGTCTAGTAATGAGGAGGCGCGCAGGGTAGCATTATTTTTATTTTAGTTTAAACTTACGAGACTTATTTAAAAAATTAGCAATCTTTTCTTTTTGTTTATTTCTAGCTAGAACGGTGGAAGGCTCAAAATATATTTTTTTCTCTTGTTCCACTTAGATGCGGGCCGCTGTCTAAATATTTATTGTTTCTTTAAATCTTGAGGAAGTGCTGATTGTTAAAACAAAAAATATTTAAGGAACTGTGTTTAAAGAGTTTTTTTTTCTTTTATTTATTCTCTTTGATTTGGAAAATACTAAAAAGAACTGTTTTTAGTTTACATTGCTTACATGCGACTAGGATGTTTAGTTATTTAAGTTAATTTTTTTAAAATTTTCGCGATTAGAATGATGAAACCCACTGTATCATAACCATTGCGAAAAAGAGGGGACTCTCTCGTGTCCTGAGAATCGATTTTTTTAAATTTTATTTTTTTGTTCCTTTGTGCTTTTACACGAATGACGGATTGAGAGCAGCGTTGAAGAAAAAAGGAATGACACAAAGGCCCATTTGTATCCGTCAGAGCAGAGAGGGGGCATGGGTTACGTCTGCAAATTGTTTTGTTGGAAAAACTAAAATTAAAAAATAAAACTACGAGTCGTCTGGTAAACTCCTGAAGGAGATCTTTAGGTATATATCGAAACAACGGTCAGTTGTAAACAAGGAAAACTATTGCGTTGCAAGGGATCGGCTTCGCGAGTCTCTGGTGAGATTGTGAAGGTGACTTTTCTATCTACGGGAAATTCAGGATTAAAGTATTTCTTTCTATTGGTGCGTTGAAATAAAATTTGTTGATTGGGATTAAAAAAAAGGGTTTATATATTGTTTTATTATTATTATTATTATCATTGCAGTGAGGTACTGGCTTACTTGGGGAATGTTTTTTTATTTTATGAGAACACTATAAAGAAAGGTTTAGATTTAGTTTAAGAAAGCAAATTAAGATAACACGGAGATAACTCAAGAAGGTAACGTGAGAACTGTTTTTGTTTTTTCTACGAGAACTGCCGAAGCGATAAAAGATATATATATATATATATATATTGTTATCTATTATTATTATTATTATTATTATTATTATTATTATTTGTTTTCGGTGGGGTTGCGCGGCAATGATTGAAATTTCGTTATTCAGCTGAGTTTGATCAATTGCGTACTTTATAAGCAATAGTATATGTTATTGTGTTATTCAAAAACGATGTATGCTTGAATATATATATATATATATATATGCACTGTTTTTTTTTTTTATGTCGTAGAGAAGAAGAAGAAGAAGAAGAAAAAAGCAAACAATAGAGTTCTCCGTGTGATATAGTAATGAAGAATATTATGTATAACTTCACCCCTCAAATGGAGATCGTGAACCCCAAGTTCCCAAAGGTTTCGTACTATCGGGACTACGGTAAAGATATAAAGGATCTACTGTCCAAAAACTATGCTCGAGCGTCTGTGTGGAGCATTGAGAGTCAATTCAAAGGGCCGAAAGGCATTTTGTACCTGAACCCCGCGGCTTGCTCCGACGGAAAGCTCAGCGCTGCGGTGGAGTATGCGTTTCCGGACTTGGATGCCTTTGTCAAAGTGCGTGTGACCTCCGAGAGCGATTTGGAGGCTGCGGGATCTATCGCTGAAAGCGGTCACAGGGCAGAAATGGTTTTGAATCGGAATGGAAAGCATAAAATCAGTCACGAGTGTATCATTCAAGAACGCTTTGCATCACATGAAAGCATAACAGATCAATCGATGGAGGTTGGATTTGGAATCAAAGCGCATTCATTGCTTGAAGTCGGCTGCGGGGCCTCTTATGCATATGCGGGAAAGAAGGAATGGAAGTGGACAACATCTGCTCGTATGTCTAACAGTGTTTGGGCAGCGAATATTTGCGTAGGTGACGGCGAATTACTGAATATTGGGATGATTGCACCAGTGAAGATCGACAGGTTTCTTATCGATGTCGCGGGGGAAGTGGCGCTTGATGAGTGTAAAAACACTTCTGGTGCCATCGGCATTGAAGTCGGCTCTGTGATCACAAAGGGTGACAGCATTAAAGTGCGAATAAACAAAAACTTTGTTTGGGCGGTTTCTTATATTACGAAAGTCGCTGACTCGTGGATGGCCGCCTTAACACTGGACAGAAGTTTGAGACTTGGAGTGACATTTACACACTACTCCTAGTTATTATTATTATTATTTATTATTATTTTTTTATTTATTACTATTTTCAAGCTTATTTGATTAAACATTTTTTTATTTTATTTTTGTTGTGTATGTCTATCTGTTTATCTGTGTGTCTCTCAAACTTTTTGCGAAGGGTTGAATCCCCCTAAAAAAGTCCATGCAGGCAAAAACAAATAATAGTAATAATAATAATAATAAAAGACAACAAAAAGTAAGGCTTAAATGTAAAAAAAAAAAGAACCATATGAGGAATGAAAAAGAATTTCTGAGGAATACTATTTCATAAAGAAAGAGAGAAAGGTTTTTTTTTTTGTTTTTATGATAAACACTACGCGCGCGTGTGTGTGTATGTGGGGAGTGGTCTCCATATGTAAATAAATGACTGAAATTGTCAATAATGCACTCCAAAATTTTTTTTTTATTTATTATTTATTTTTGTGCGATGTGTCGTAAACGTTGCGATTGTTCCTGACAAATCCATTTTTCTTTTTTTTTATAATTGTTATTATTGCGTGGACTTTCCACTTATTGTGAGATGTATCATTCTAAATTGAAAAAGGAACAAAAAAAGTATTTTTATTCTTTAATCTATTTTTTTTTTTCAGTTATTGTTTTTTTTTTCTTTTTTTTTTTGCTTTTCATTGAGGTATTTTGTATAATTGGTTTATATATTTGCTATTTTCTGTACATCTTGCTGTTCTAATCTTTCTCAAGAGGTTTTAATACTACAAAAGGGATATTTCACTGCAAGTTACTCAAGGATTCAATGAGCGCCAAGTCAAACAAATCGGTTGTCCTCTTCAAGGATTACAANGGAAAAAAAAAGTATTTTTATTCTTTAATCTATTTTTTTTTTTCATTTTATATTTATTACATCTCATTCATTAATCGCTTTTCTGTATTTATTATTTTGACAAATTATGATTCTGCGATATGTATATATATATATATATATATATATATATATATTGTGTGAGCATTTCATTTCTCGTAAAGTACGAACTGCAGTATTTGAGTGAAGAAGTGAAAGGAAAAGAGAAAAGGGTCTAATGAATGGACTTGAGGGATATGTACGTGACCGGCGTGAATCGAACTTAAGAAACTCAAACACACATAAAAAAAACAACAGAAAAATACAAAAAAGAAAAGAAATATATTGATATATCAATAGACCCATATTTCTAAACAATAAAAAAAAAAAAAAACATAAAAAAAAATGATTGAACTGTTCGTATAATTTTGACCGGCAGTGGCACAATGAATAATCTCACACAGAAAAGAGTTACATTAGTGATCAAGTACAAAGGTCAAAGGTCAAAGAAAAAATAAGAACATCAACAACAAAAACAAAAACCACGAAATAAAAAAAAAAAACCGAAGGAAACAATACTGCGAATGAAGAAAAGTGCCTTGAGAGATAAGCAGTCGATATCAAGGAGAGGAGAAGCGAATAATAAAGCGAATGTTTGAGCTTCTCAAGGAAATTGGGGAAGAAAGACGCGAGTTGTGTTGCTGCTTTTTTTTTTTTTACATTGGGCTATTTTATAGTTCTTTCTCTTTAATTAGAAGGAAAGGAAATCTAGCCATGCAAAACCCCCAAATAATTTTAAATTGAAATCACTTTTTTCTTTTCTTTTCTTTGTTGCATTGAAAAAAAAAAAAAAACCAAAAAAAAAAAAAAGAAGGAAAAAGAGAGAAAGAAAAACAAAAAAAAAAAAAATGGTTCAAGTGGATATCATGTGCGCTGCCATTCGGTTAACGCCCGTTTGGATTTGCTTGGGAGTCTATACTGCTGGGGGGCGATGGCCCACACGCACGCAGGCAATGCGTAGTGTCATTGAGTACGGCTTTTCTGTTCAGGAATTTAAGCGGAGGCCTATGGTTCTCTTGACGCATCTCTTTGTTCACGCAAACGATTCTCATCTGTTAGGTAATCTCTTTTCTCTCACGAATACTTTAATTGAGTTTGGGGGCCCATCTGTGACTGAGAATGTTGAAGAAGATGACGTTGAAGTTACAGTTTCTAGGACCATAGGGTCTCTTATTGTATTTGTTGTGGGTGGAATTGCTGGCGGTATAGGAGGGCAACTTCTCTTTAACGACGCGAAGCTATTACGAAGATACGGAAAAGGTTTAATCCTTAGAAAAGAGGAACCCCCCTCTCTCGTTGAGCAGGCGCATGACTGGATAGACTGGATGAAAGGTAAAGTTGAAAAAAGAATCAACGATGGCATTTTCATGTGTGGGGCGAGTGCCGGGATTGCCTCTCTTGCCGGCTTCAACGCGGCGTATCACAACCGGTGGGCGGCGGCTGTTTTCTTTTTGGTCCCGGAGGTGGCGGCGGCGGTGTCCGCGGCGGCCTCCGCGGACTCGCGCGGGTTTTGGAGCGGATGGATTCCCGCAGGCGAAGTCGTGGGGCACGCCGCACACATTGGAGGCTTTGTGGTGGGGGGTGTGATGGGATATGCGTGGAAACAGTGGGAGAGGAGAAAACAGAAAAGGAGAAATGCGTTTTAAATAGATGTTGTGGACTCTGGGAGGGGAAGTGTTTGACTCACAGAAAATAAGGTTTGAAGTGGTAATCGTATTTTTTTTTTTTTTATTGCTTTGTTTAATCTGTTTTTTTTTTTTGTTGTTGTTGTTGTTAAGCCGTTGGACATTGCTAGTGAAGTGCTCATTAAGGCAAACACTTTTTTTTTCGCTCTTAGGTTATAAAGAGTAATTGAATTTTTTCTTTTGTTGTTTTAGAAAAAAAAAAAAAGGAAAACTATTCATATATAAAGTCCTTTTGTTCTTTATTCTACTGAGGTTTTCTTTATTTCTTTATTATTTTTTTTCCCATTTTTTTTTTTTTTGCGCCCTCTGATGCTGTGGCATATACAAACAACACAGTTTGCAGTAAAGGATTCTTTTTTAAATTTTATTTTGTGCCTGTGCGTGTTTATCAACTGCACGTGGAATATATTTCAATTTGATTTCCCCAATCATCCGCATCGTCTGACTGCGATGGCCACTCGGAGGTGAGCGCACTGTTATTTCGCTCTCATTGGATATTTCTGAACGAATCAATGTCTATTTGTATATATATATATATATATATATATATATATATATATATATGTATATGTGTGTGTGTGAAGTAGGGACTTTGGTTTTTGTTGCAGCGGAGTGCTGCAGTTCTTTGCGTCGATGGGCGAACGAATGTCTCGAAAAGGAATTAAGTTTCGGCTTGCGTCTTTGCAGATATATCGGATCACATTTTGCTTTTGTTTTGCTTTTTTTTTATATTTTATTTATTTTATTAAGAGAGTGCCATGCTCCTCAGGTTTATGTTTTACGAATCAGACATATTCTCTTTGGAGTCTTCTTTTCTCAAGGAATGTGAATCGCTTTCAGTTTTCATGACTGCTGTCTTTGAACTCTTTTATTATTATTATTTATTTAATGTCTTCTATCTATTTATTTTTATAAGTTAATTGGGGGAAAAGATAAAAAGAAAATAAACGAAAACGAAACGGAAGATAGGTTGCCGAGTGTGTGTGTCTGTGTCTCTCTTTGTCACTGGAACAACGCACCTTTGCATAAAATTGAAGTAATATTTATTTATTCGTTTTGAAGGTGCAAAGTAGGTGAAGGTGTACCAGAGGTATTAAAAAAAAGAAAGAAAGAAAGAAAGAAAGAAAAACAAATCAAAAGAATAACAAACAAAGAGTTCTGGAAACATAAGTCAAAGCAAAGTACGATAGAATCATACTATTTATTGAAACAGGGAGATGTCTCCTTTATATTCTAGACCTTTTGGTTTTGTGCAATTGGCTTTTGTATACTTTTGTCTCTCCCCAGTTATCTTTGCGACGGCTAAAAACGATCCTTGTGTGGCCTATGATCACTGCAGCGAATGTGTCTTTGATGCCTACGATAGAGTGTTGGGTATTGCCTTGGACTGTGCCTGGTGTCCTGGAAAACACACATGTATGCAGTTCAATGCCACAATGATAACTTCGCCAAACGAAAAAGACACTGAAGAGGCGCCGAATGTTTGTCCAGATATGCGTCACGTGAAGTATAACCCAACATGCCCCGAAATGTCATGTAGCGCAGCACAAACGACGAATAACAGATACATATGTCGTCCTGCTGCTATAATTACTTTTGTATTTTTGATTGTTCTCTTTCTTTACAATGTTTTTTTTTATTTGTGGCTTTCTACTGTGCGACAGTTGCCATGGAAGTACGAACCGTGGCTCACCCGACTTCGCGCCGGGTGCCCGGAGCAGGAGGCCTTGGAATTCATGCGAGCGGACTCCACTGTCATTCCATCCACTGAGGAAGCGCTTAAGACACAGGGCGAAAGGCAAAACGGTACAAACGGAGTACTTCAAAACAAAACGCGGCACTCTCCCCGTACTGGCGCACCTTCAAATTGTCCCATTTGCAAAATGGCACAGCCCTTTCCACTTGGTCCAGGACGTGTGTGCTTCTGGTGTGATATTGCACGATTTGGTTTTCTGGTATTTTACATTGCTTTTACAAGCTCAGTGTCGTCCTTGGTTTTACTCTTTTCTGTTTCGTTGAAACCATGGTTTGCCGACACTTATTTTACATGCATCATTCTCATATCATATGCAGCACACTGCGCTTTTGCGTTGTATGTTTTCTATTTCCGAGAGAAACACGTACACACCGAGGAGGCACGTAAAACACTTTATATTGAGCTCACGCTTTTTCTTCGCGGTCGCTCTATACTGAATGTGATACCTGCACTGCAAAAGAAAGTTAATGTACATGACAATGATACCGTTCGTTCTCCCTCAACGGTTTCTAGGCCGAAAGAACCCCATTTGACTTCTTCGATAGAGGCGGCAGTCTTCATTACCTCTCCGACAACAACTGGGTTTTTGGGGGAAACTTCAAAGCTGACACAGTTGGAGACCCTTCAGAAAAAAGGTGAAACCGCGCAGTTGTTAAGCTCCAGCTGTTTGGATCAACAGTTTCGAAATATTCTTCGTCAAACCATTGGTCGTGATGAGTTGATCTTATGGTGGGAAAAACCAGATGTGTCGAGTATTGTTTCGTATGATGCATGGCTTATCATTGACCTCTCTGTGGGTGTGGCACTCGGTTTGTGGCTGATTGTCTCTTCCACAGTCAAAGACCCACAATATCTCTTAATACGAATTATAGGACCCACTTCTATGGGTGTGATTGGAGCGATTTTTGTGTTGGTGTTTGCTTGTTTGTTCGTGATGGTCCTTAAAAGCTGTAGGCGTCTTTATTTTTTGACGGATCGACGACTTTTGACGATTTACAGCGGCTTGGTAAGTCCCACAGTATCCGACACACAGTTGCAAGGCGTTCGCTTTGCCTCTGTCTACGGATACAAGGACTGGAACTCTTATCCTGTTCTTGCGTTTTCGTGGGAAGAGCCTGTGACGGAGCGCAAACTTCTTACCATTAAGGGACACAGCTTTCCGGGTGTGATAAGCCTTCAAGATTTTTTGTATTACTTTAATAAGTTTGCGCCACCCCTGCCAAAGAGATTATACCAAAATAAAGAAGAGATGCGACATTGTCGTCAGGTTTGGCGTATGTATCTCTTTTTCTGTGTGCTTTTTATGGAATTTCTTCCCATCTTTACGTTATACCCACTTATGATGCCAGGGTTTTACTCTTTTATTCTTTTCCTCCTCCTCACACTCCTTCTCTCGTCCACCATCCATCGGGGACTTCGTGTGCAGCACGTCACATACGCGCCGCTGAGTGTGGCGGGGAGTTGGGCGGGCGCCCGGCAAAGACAGGGAAGTGAAATCGGCGCGTGTGCGTCAAGCAGCACGACACTTTCTTCGTCAAGGATCAGAGCGGGAAGCGATACACAGCCGGCGCAGCAAGCTGCTGGCCCAACAGTGGAATGAGACACACACATATACACATACAAAAAAGAAAAAAAGAAAAAAAAAAAGGTAAACTGCACATGAATGGGGATAAGATGAGAGAAGATATTTATAAAAAGAAAAAAAAAAAATTATAAAGGAGATAGTGAGAGGAGGGTAAAGTACCGGAAGTAGACCTGGAAGCGGGGGTTGTGGGAAAAAAAAAAGTTTAATGGAGTGTGCTGGTGATGAATTGTTGGGAAATGAACGAGGAGGGATTACTAATATATACATATATGGTATGAGCCTTGGGAGAACACACTTAATTTGTTTGTCTCGTAAAGAGTCTGAAAGGTATTCGTATTCTTCTCGCAATGGTGAGTAAAGGCATTGAGAGGAATGCATGGGCACACAACGACTTTGTCGTGGCAGTCAATGTGATATATTTATTTGCAGAAGTGCAGAAGGCTAAAGAAGGGCTTTAATGTGTAATATGTGTGTGTGTTTATAGGAGAGAGTGAGAAATCGATGGAGATACACGGTGAAATAGAGGGATGTTTTTATTTTTATTTTATTTTATTTATTGTTTTTCATGGTGTTTGAATGTTTCATACACATTTTGTATAGTCCTATTTGCTAACGGTTTTATCAGAGTAAAATGTTATGGTTGGAGCGAAATGAATTTTTATGAATCTCTCAGTTTCTGTTCGCATACATATACATTTTACATCTGTGCACATATGCGTCTGTACAGTTATGTTTCTGTAGATGTCTGTGCGTTAAGTTGCGGAACTGTATGTGATGACGAAAAAATGGATTCTTGCCAAAATGAAGAAATACGAAAAAAAAAACAAAACAAAACAAAACAAAACGATGATTTGTTTTTGGTCATTATTGTTTTTTTTTTTCCTTATTATTATTATTATTATTATTATTATTATTATTATTATTATTATTATTATTATTATTAATACGATACGCACAGATGAGAGCACATTTTGGGTTTCTTTCAGTTGCACGCACATAAACAAGAGCTCAATCCCTCTCACTCCCTCTTTCTCTCTCGTTCTTTTTTTTTTTTTTGTTTGTTTTTGTTTTTTTTTTACCTCTTTCATATTTTCCCCCAATTATATATAAAGGAAGAGGAGGGAGAGAAGGAAAACAATCACATATAGTATTTTTTTTTTCTTTTTTTTTGTTTTTCATTTTTCTTTTCTTGCGATTGCTTATTTATTTACAGTTTATTCTTCACACCATGAAGCTTTCTGCTTACCGAAGCAGTCGCTTCCGCCGTGTAGGTCCATTCCTATCCACTGCTCTTCTGCGACCTTTTCGCGCCGAGTCACTGCCGCGTGATGTGACGCTCTCACACAGTGTTCGCCTTGTGAGTGCTGAAGCCGCCGCACACACTGTCGACCCTTCCGCCTCTTCATCCGCGCCGGGCGAGATGGGTGGAAGAGAAGTTCAATTCTACGAGGAATTCACACTTTGTGAGGCGGATGTGCACTATCAACTTTTGCACGAGGCTCATGTGAAGCATGGCGTGTTGTTGAATGTCCCACCACAGCTTCCACCGAGTGGGACACCACCTGAAGTTCCGGAAGTTCGTTTGCCCACTGCGCAGTTGGAGCGTATGCGTGGAATGAAATTGGCGTATGAGCCGACACACAATCCACCGCCACTGTACACAGCAGGGACACGGCAACTTATCATTGACGAGTCCGCAACCACAGTGGCGCGTATTGGGGCTGGGAAGTCAAAGGAAACGACAGTGACGACATCGGGAATTGTAGAAACGACGACTGAGGGTAAAACCGGAAAGAATGGGAAAGGATTGAGTTCCACAACAGTTGTGGTGCGAAGACTTGCTCCGGATCCCACAACACGATTTCACTGCACAGCGTGTGGAAAAGCTTTTCGTCTGGAGTTCTCCGCAGAGCATCATGTGAAGCTTTCGCACCCGAATGATTCAAAGGCCACTGTCGCGGCTGGACCTGGCCCGGGGGAAATTATAGAAGAAGCTGTGAGTGTCCAACCCGCCACAGTGGAGGCGAAGAAACCTTCAAAGACGACACCCTCTGTTCCAACAGGATCCACAAGTTCAACGGGACAAACAGTTTCTTCCTTGGCGGTGCAGTACAACCGCGCGACGCTTAGTTTGCCGAGTGAGGATATTATTGATGAACTGCTGAAGGATGTCTGGGACTCCGTCGCACAGGCACGTGAGGATGTACCAAAGAGCAATTCTCCCAATGCGTATGTTTCGTTTGCGAATGTGGTGGAAGGAAAGGCGGATAGGCGTCAAGAACTTGCTGCGCAAGCGATGCCAACGGCCCGTGCAACACCGGAAAATGCCGCACCAGGTATTAAGAAACCGGGAGCTATTTCTGGTGGGGCAATGGTGGTAAAGAATCGTACAGGACATTTTCAGCCTATTAAGGAATTGGTGAAGAAGTATCCAAATCCATTTGGTGACTCTCCCAATGCGGCTTTGCAGGAATTGGAGAATGAGCCGGTGAATCCGTTTGTTCCCATGGAGG
The DNA here is from genome assembly GCA_030849725.1 of Trypanosoma boissoni. Taxonomy (NCBI): domain Eukaryota; phylum Euglenozoa; class Kinetoplastea; order Trypanosomatida; family Trypanosomatidae; genus Trypanosoma; species Trypanosoma boissoni. Next base: position 66,161 of record JASANW010001357.1, read on the forward strand.
AACTGGCCGTGCAGATTGAGGTTTCCCGCGAGAAGGATGTCTTCCAAGCAGAAGCCGCACAAAAAGAGAAAACCTCTACAGGAAAAGCTACAGAGGAAGAGCAATTAAAAGAAAAAATACGTGCTACACGACCAAGCCTCTCTCGAGCTGCGGCTCTTCGCCGTTTTGTTTGTCCTCTCTGCACATCGAACAAGGAACCTGTGTCCTTTCGTATTCTTGATGCCTTGTTGGATCACATCGACGAAACGCACGGCGGCGAGGACGCACTCACGGAGACACAATTAAAAGAGCTCTACGCCACACAGCGCCGCGCGGGGCTGTACCCAACCAAAGGCGATGGCAAAGACTCTCTCCGTGGTGGCGACCACGCAGCGGGGGGAGGAAAGGCGGCGGAGAACCCGCTGCCCGGCACGGAGGCGGAGGCGAAGGAGTGGTCCAAGGAGGAACTGAAGGCTCTTCTGCCGGAGGACGTGCGAGAGGCGGTGCCGCCAGCTGCGGTGGAGCAAAAGGGAATTTCTGTGCATGTAAGAGCCTCCAGTAACACAGTGCTGCTTGGCCGTGTCGCAGACGTGCAGTATGGGTTCCTCGGATCCACTTCCATCACACAATATGTGATGGAAGTGAATGGGGAGGAGGGGGGGAGTGGGGAGGGTGCATTGGATAAGGAGTTGATTGTTGTGCGCTGCATGGGAGACAAATTCCCGGCCGCGCTTTTGAAGGATCAGGTCAAACTCGGCAGCACTGTGCTTGTGCAGGGAACGCTGCGAATGAACAGGCACATTGATGATGCATCTAAGCGCATGCATGCATTTCCTTTTGTGCAAGTTGTGCCTCCATTGGGAAGCGTGAAGGTGCTTTAATGGAAGTTCGCCAACCTTCCCTTCTTCTCACAGAGATATACACACATGCATTACACAGAGAGAGAGAGTGAAAAAAAAAAAAAATGTTTGATTTATGAATAGCTCGTAAATACTTTTTAATATATATATATATTCTTTTGCAACTGAAGTACCTATTACTTATGATGTTTATATAGACATATACATGTGTGTCTATATATATATATATATATGCTTTTTTCCTTTCTTTCATGTGTATTTTTTCTTTTTGTCTTGAAAGCACCTATCTCTAAGGAGAGAAAAACAAGTTTTTTCTTTTTGTAGTAGAGTTTAAAACAACAACAACAACAACAACAACAACAACAAAAAAAACACATTTGTGTTTTGTAGCGAGGAACGATGTCTGGTCTCTCTCTCGCACAGGCCCGACTTCGCGAGGAGCGCAAGGCGTGGCGCAAAGATCGTCCCTTTGGCTTTTGGGCGAAACCGCGCGAGGTGCCGGGGGCCACCGGCGCCGGAGCGCTCCCCCCGGGCAGCGGCGCCGGCAGCAGCACGAGTGGGCACTCGGGCCCCGCGGGCGGGTCGGGGGGATTGGATTTGCTCGAGTGGGAGGCGGGGATCCCGGGGAAGCCCGGCACACCATTCGAAGGCGGTGAGTTTCGCCTTTTAATGCATTTCACAGAGGATTATCCAACAAAGCCACCCAAGTGTGTCTTTACCCCTGTGTTGTTTCACCCGAATGTGTACCCTAGTGGAACGGTTTGCCTTTCTGTGCTTAATGAAGAAAAGGACTGGCGGCCAAGTATTACGATTAGACAGATTCTCCTTGCCATTCAGGAGCTACTGGATAACCCAAACATTAAAGACCCTGCACAGGAAGAGCCGTATAAACTTTACATGCGGGACCGCAAGGAATATGAGGAACGTGTGAGGCGGGAAGTGGCAAACCATCACCAAAAGATGACTGTGTCATTTGGAAATAAAAGGGAAAGAGAGTGATTTTTTTTTTTTTTTGTGTGTGCGTTTTTAAAATGCCATACGTTTCAAATATGCCGCGGAATTTATGTCTTTCTCTCTCTCTCTCTTTCTCTTTCTCTCCTTTTTTCTCTCTCTGTGTGTTTGTGTGTGTTTTTTTTTTGGGGGGGGGGGGTGGGGAGGGGCTGTTGAAAAACAAAACACACACAAAAAGTGAAATGTTTGGCGTAATGTTTTCTTTTGATATAAATGTTTGATGAGTGCGTTGCGTAACGGCGAAGACGAATAAATCAAAATTTAACAAAGAAGTCAAAAAGGAAATAATAATTTTTTTTTTGTTTTGTTAGTGTTGATTGGCGTTCAGTGAGTAAAAAATATATATATATATATATATATATCAAAAAAGAAAGAAAAAGCGACAGAATGTGAGGAGAGGTAGATGAAGACGATAAGGAGAGAGTAAAAAAAAAAAAAAGAGAGCGAGAGAGGAAAAAACAAAATACTTTTTCTTTTCTTTGTAAAAATTACTCTTTTTCACGCTCTTCTTCTAATCTTTTTGTTTTTTAATTTATTTATTAAACAAAGCATTCTGTTTTTTTTTTTTTCTTTTGTTTTGTGTGTGTGTGTGTGTGGCTCATTGGACAAGCGGACAGGAAACGAAGGAGGAGAGAGAAGCAAAAAAAGAAAAGAAAAACAAAACAAAACGCGGACATAAGGAGAATGCGTTGGGGTGACAGTGACTGAGTGTGTCGTAAGATTAGAAATGTGCCGTATCCTCTTTGAACTCTTTGAGTGCAATGCGTGATACTTACAAACAAAGAAAGAAAAAGAGAGAGAGAGAGAGAGAGAGGAAGCACAGTCACATTGGAATATATATATATATATATATATATATATATATATATTGATGGGTATTAGTCGAAATAATGAATTTTATTTATTATAAAAAGTCATTTACTGTTTTTATTTTTTAAAACATTTGAAGATTAATATAATAAAAGGGAAAACAACCTTATTGTATTGAATTGTTATTTTATTTAAAAACAAAAATTCAATTCTTTCTCTTTTTTTTTTATTTTATTCTTTTTATCTATTTATCTTAGTGCTGTTGGTGATTTTTTTTTTTTTTTTTCGGTTTTTATTTTAAGGAAGCTTTTTATCTATAGTTTTTATTTATTTTACTTTATTTACTTTCGCAAGATGGGACGCGCATCCAAAGACAAACGGGATATGTATTACCGCAAAGCAAAAGAAGAAGGCTATCGTGCACGTAGTGCGTATAAACTCCTTCAACTCCACGAGGAGTTTAACATTCTTTCTCGTGATAACATTCGCACAGGTGTGGTGGATCTCTGCGCGGCTCCTGGGAGTTGGTCGCAAGTCCTCGCGCATCACTTATGTGGAGAAGACACCAATAGCGCAACGGAAACCACAGAGCCGCGAGTGAACCCGCGCATTGTGGCGGTGGACTTGCAAGAAATTATGCCCATTGATGGAGTGTGCCTGCTGCAAGGCGACATCACGAGTGAGGCAACGGCACGTGAAATTATTCGATTGCTAAACTCTAACGAAAAACATTCTCTGTTATCATCCGAGACGTTGTCGAAGGATTCGGCATTGGTGAGTGATGCAGAAATGGGATCTCAACGTAAAGCCGATCTTGTTGTGTGTGACGGGGCACCAGACGTGACAGGTATGCATGAACTCGATGAGTACTTACAACATCATCTCCTTCTTGCAGCGCTAAACATCACCACTGTTGTGATTCGTCCAGGTGGGACATTTGTGACAAAAATGTTTCGTGGACCGAACACACCATTTCTTGTGGCCAAATCTGAACTTTTCTTTAGACACGTAACCGTTGCGAAACCAAAGTCTTCCCGCAATGCTTCCATGGAGGCCTTTATGATATGTCAGGACTATCAGCCGCCAAAAGGTTACATCGCCTCATTGGATCGTCCGCTTACGGCCACACGTTCCTTTACCCCAGCGGCTCCTCTTCCCCCGGCACTGGCGCAGGCACAAGACACAGCAGAGGAAGACACATTAAATGAAGCGCAAAGGACATGCGCGGCGGCACATTCCATGTCTCGTGTGGAGACAATTGTGGTGCCATACTTGGCTTGTGGAGATCTTGCGGGGTACGATGCGGATATGTGCTACGATCGTGATGAGATGGCAGTTGTGCTTCCACCTGTGCACCCGCCTATTCAGGCTCCGTACATTTCACTCTCTTCGCCACAAAAAACAACATTAACAACTGCGGAAGTTTCGGAATGCACTGCGATACATGATGGAGTGACAGAAGATATGAAGCGGCGACGTATGGAGCAATAATAGAATCTTGGCCGAGAGAGATTCATCTGTACATATATATATATATATATATATATATATATAGTTGTAAGTATCCGATTAAAATGGTGTGGGGCACCTCTCCAAAAACAAAAAAAACAACAACAAAAAACAATCAAAACTAATAAAAGAAAAAATAAATAATTTTTTGTTTATTTTTGTTTGTGCGTGTATGTGTATGTGTGTGTTATTTTCTTTTGTCTTGTTTTTGTTGTTTTCATCTGAAACATGAGAGGATACAGAAAGGAAGAGAGGTTAAGCACAAGGTACATTTATCTGAAAAGATAAACACAGTTTGCACTGATTGAACTTACACTTTTTGTTAAACTCCGACACTGAGAAAGTCTAAGTTTTTTTTTTTTTTTTTAGTTATATATATATATATTTTTTTTTGCTGTTTTTGCATTTCCTGTCACTCCATTAAAGAGAAAAAAAAAAAGAGAAAAAGTGATGGCGAGTATGTACTTTAGTTTTTGTCCTTTTGTTGTATACTTTTTAAAGCTTTCTTACTTCACCTTCTCTTCATGAATAAGGTTTTAGCAAAAGGAGCGAGTGACCTGGGGGAGGGTAAAAACAGAAGAAGAAGAAGAAGAAAAAACAAATACTTTACACACAAAGAAGTAAAACTCCGCCACACACACACACACACACACACACACAGACCCAAACAAAACAAAACAAAACAAAAAAAGTTTGTAGAAGGAAATGGCAATGGCTGTGAGGAGTTCAGTGCGCACAGAGGAAGAGCCGTGCGCGCCGGAGAGGTCCGCTCTCGAGCGGCAGTGGGACGACGTGGAGGAGTCCCTCGCGGACGGCAAACGCGCGGAGGCCCGACGCGTTTTGGAAGAAATTGTCGCGACAGAAGTGTCGTCCGACGACTCCGTTGGGCTTCACGTGAAGGAGCGCGCGGTGTATCGCCTCGCGGAGATTCTTAGTATGGAGAAGCAAACAGACACGTTGATTCATTTGCTTTCTGCCGTTCGCCCATTCTTCTCGCAGCTGCCAAAGGCTAAAACCACACGCATGGTGCGAAAGCTGTTTGATCTTACATTCAGCAGCGGCGCCTCGTTGGACCGGCAATTGGAGGTTTGTCACAATATGATTGCATGGGCGCGGCAAGAAAAGCGAACGTTTCTGCGACAACGGTTGCAACATCGCTTGGCAGAGGTTCAGTTTGCTCGCAATGAAAAACCGGCAGCTCTCGCAACACTTCAGACACTTTTGCGCGAAGTGCGTCGCCTTGATGATCGTGCTCTTCTACTCGATATACATTTATTGGAAAGTAAAATTTATTATTCAATTCATAACACTTCCAAGGCTCGGGCAGCGCTTGTGGCTGCGCGAACCAATGCGAACAGTATATATTGTCTACCTCTTGCACAGGCAGAGATTGACATGCAGAGTGGGATTCTCCACGCCGAGGAACACGACGCCAAGACGGCTTTTTCGTACTTGTACGAAGCCTTTGAAGGCTTTCACCAACTCGGCGACCAAGCCCGCCAGGCACGTAAAGCACTGCATTACATGATTCTCGCAAAAATTGCCACAGATGTGCCGGATGAGTTGGCCTCCTTGCTTTCTTCGAAGCACGTGCTGGAGTATAAAGGTAGTGACATGGATGCACTGTCTGGTGTGGCGGAGGCTTACAATAAACAAGACACACATCTCTTTAACAGTATCATGGAGTCCAATAAGAACTCACCGTTTCTTGCGGATTATGTCCTTCAGAGGAGACTAAACGACATGTACAAGAGTCTCCTTGAGCGTCACTTGCTGAAAATATTGGAACCATACAGTCGTGTACAAGTGGCGTACTTAGCCTCACTTCTTCGCCTGGATTTAGAAACCGTGGAGTCGCAAGTTTCACAGCTTATTCTTGACAAGAAGCTTGCTGGCATAGTGGACCAGCAGCATCATTGTGTGATTGTCTTTGATGAGCATGACGAGAAAATGGCAAAAAGGCGTGCGGAGGAGGCGGAGAGGGCGAGTGAAGGGGCATCGGGCTCCCAAGCAGCGAAGAAGCCCACTCCGCTCGCCTCCACAGTGCCCAACACAACACTCTACCAAGATACCCTCGCGGCGCTCGAGAATTACGATCGTCTCGTGACTGCGCTCTTTGATAAGTCTTATGGAAAGTTTGATGCACTTGTGGAGGAAAATATTGCAAAGCGAAACGCCAAGAACAAGTCGAACAATAAAGAGAAGGGGAAAAACAAGGAGAAGGAGGAGAAGGGTTCGGATGATACCAAAGAGCAGTCTGCGACTGGAAAAGAAAAGACAGACGATAAAAAGAATACTAGAGGAGGGGGAAAGTAAGAAGAAAAAAGAAAAAAAAAAAGAAAAAAGAAAAGAAAAGAAGAAGAAGAAGATAATCTATGAAAGATATGAGCGAGTGCTGTTCGACGAGAGAATATATCATTGAATGTGAAGCAATGGGCACGTAGCGTTACTCGAGAGAGAAAACACGGAAGGTAAATGCTGTGATTTTTTTTTTTTTTTCGTTTTTCTCTTCGTATCAAAGACACTCCTGTTAGTTTGCCTTGTGTCTCCGATATGAATAGTGTGATATATATATATATATATATATATATTCTTTTTTTTTTTTGAGGAGGGAGGGAGGAGTGTGTATTGTGAATTTGTCAATTGTGGTACAGATGCTTTGGCGAAAGTGCGTAATCTCTTTTTTTTTTTTTTCTCTCTATTCCTATTTCTTTTTTTTTCTTTGTTAAGTACACGTAGTAGTTTCTTTACATAAAAGATCGCTGACAGTTTTAGTTATACTTTTTTCTTAGTTTATCTTTTCTGTGTTTTTCATTCTTGGTACGTGTTTTTGTACCGCGGTGTAGAAGTTTCGGTATAATATGCAATCCATAGAGAGAAACGAGAAGGAGAGAGAAAGAAAGAGAGAAAAAAAGAATTCATTACTATAAGGATTGCCAGAGTGGTTGATGTTTTATAAAGGGAACCACAGAAAACAATTATATTTATAATAGTTTTCAAACAATGAGGGAAAACCATTGGAGAGCGCATGACAAACGAATAGAATGCGTGGCAAGAGACATCTGTACAATGCCTCTAGGCATTCGGTGAAGGAGAAATACTTTTTAAAAAAAAAAAATAATTTTTTTTTCGCTCTTCTTCTTTTTTTGAGGACGAGATCAACGGCACCTGTTGCTTTCTCACATGCGCGAATGTGTTTGTGTGTCTTTCGTTTCTTGGAACTGAAGTTGCTGAGTACTTCTTATGAGTGCATTCGTTGAGATGAAATTTATTTAATTTTTTTTTTTTTTACTGCAAAATATTTGACCGGGAGCGGTGTGTGGAAGGAATTGTATATCTAAAATAACAGAGAAATGTTTTTGTTTACTTTTACTTCTCCACTCTCCCCGTATCTCGAATTATATATATTAGCTGTTGTTGTTAATTCTGAATATAACGATGCTGTAATGCTGAGAATAAATAACTTACGAACGCCGTATTTGTGTTTTTTTTTTTTTCTTTATAAGGGATGGGCATATTGCCAATGGATTCTCTATGTGTTGTTATTATCGTTTTGTGAATGCTTACTCGTAATCTTTTGTTTTGGAATGAAATGATGATCTGTACTGTTTCATTGAAATCCATTATCGTATTACTTGTTTGAATTCATGTATATGTATATATTACAATGATGGGAATTAATTCTATTTAATTGCTTTTTTTCTTCTTTTATTATTATTATTATTATTATTATTATTATTATTATTATTGGTTGCTATTTGTTTTAATAGCACTCTATCGGCAAGCACTAAGCACAGAAAACAAAAAACAAAAAAAAAAAAAAGAAACTAAACAAAAAAAAAAAAAACAAGGGAATATATGAGTGTCCCTCGAGAAGTGTCTCTTGTGGTTGCCGCCGAAGAGGCCGAGGCTGTGCGGGCGAGCAGTGCAGCTCTCCTTCAGCTCACCGCCCGCCTGAACGGCACAAACGTTTCCTCAAAACGAACAGAGTTTTCTGCCGCTTCCCCTCTTGTGGACAGTGGGGCTCTTCCCTTTGTCTCCGCGGAGGACGGGGTCGGGTTTATGGACTTACTGAGAGAGATTGTGAATCACTATGCCCCCCGTAAAGACCAATCCACAGGAGATTCTGTGGGGGGTAATGATGTGACGGAGCAACAACGTGTTATGGCTCTTCGGCACGTGATGTTTGAGATTCAGCCGGAACTTTTGTCAACAGTTCTTTCAATTCTGCATGCACCACATATGATGGCAGAGAATGACGACGTTTGTGGTCTCTTTTGTGGGGCATTGCTCTTTTTGCAGAGTGTACTTTTCGCTTGTTGTGTGCCATGGGATCAGCATGTATCAAGGAACTCGAACGAAGCGAATACACATACTCTTTATCCCATAGAATCCGCAGAGCTTTCTGCTATGATAGGTGATTTACTGGAAAGAATGGATACTGTTGTTATTTTAACTGATCTTATGTACGATGAATTTCCATTTTCTGTGCGGCAGCTCGCCGTGCAGTTATTATTTGCCTTGCTTTTACGTGGCGGTAGCACAGTTCACCCAACAGCAACCACATACGTACGTGAAGCATTGAGCTCTCCTGATAGACTGTCTATTTTGCTTTCTGTTGTGTCCTCATCTCCGGTGACGAGTGATTTACAACAAAAGCAGCAACCACAACAGCAGCGCCACATGTCACAAGAATTATCGCGAGATACACATATGTCAGGAACATACAATCCATCGCATGTCGCATCGGAGTCGGATGTATTGTCATTACGTCTTCACGCAGCGGCTTGTCTTCGTGAGCTTGCCAATTCGCATTTTGTTTCATTAGCAAATTTCACAGTGCTTGATATGCTTCAGCAACTGATGACGACTGAACAAAATGGTGATTTACGCGCTCTAGCTATAGAAACTATTAATATTGTCGTGATGCAGAACAAGGCGTTATTTTGGATATCGGTACCGTTTAAAAAAGAACTTGTCGCAGCGTGTGTTACACAAATGGAGAAGAATCAAAGTGATGATGCGTTGCGTGCCACACTCTCTCTGATTGAAACTCTTATTCTAAAGGACACAACTGGCGAGTTTGAGGAAGACTCTAGTGCGGACAACCTGTACTCTCCAATGGTGTGTGAAATGCTTTTGTCACTTTTTGCCGATCGGGCTCTTGCGTCACTGATTGGCAAAGTTGCGAAAGGCCGGAGTAGCGGTGCAGTATGGGATTGTGTACCTTTTTTCCAAACTCCGTATAAGGAGCCCCAACAACAAAGCGGTCGAGGCGAAGAAAAACAAATTCAACCCTTGGAGCAAAAGCATAATAGAGCCACTACATGTTGTGTAGTGAGTCAGACACCTGTACTTGCGGCGCGATGCCTTCGATTGCTTATACAGTATGCACCACATGATCGCAACGGGGGGTTTTACTTGTTGCAGCACATTTCCTCTTCGGCTCGATTACTGGAAGTAACAATGCGATTAGCTGAGCAACGTGAGGCTCTGCGGGTAAAGAGTACAAAAAACAAAGCCAATTGCATGGATGAACTTAAATTAGTACTTTCAGTGGAGTTATCGGTTATCATAGGGTTAGGCCTGGCACAGGACCCACGAGCACGACGAGTTCTTGTATCGGAGTTTATTGCATACCCTTCAGAGGCACGTCAAGTCCGACAGGCTTTAATTTCAAATCTTAATCTTGTATCTCTGTCTTACTTTGGTAGCGGTTTAATAGATTTCCGTATAAAGGATGTCACCGGTGCAATACTTAATATGTTGGAGGCGGTTTCTTGGGATACCCCCAATCACCCGTCGCGTGCCGCTGTGCATGATCTCTTTGCGTCTCAAGAAGCTCGATTGAGTGCTGCCGATAAAACGACAGGCTTGGCTTGCTTTCACAAAGATAACACAAAGACAGGATGTGTTCAGGATGTCAATAAAGTGCAAAGTGGTTCTATGGATATGTCGCACGTATCGGCTGTGTCTTGTCACCAACGGCTGACGTTTATCGTTCTTAGTTATGCAATTCACTACACGTTTAAGTTTGCGTGTGATGAAAGTTTAACTTCTATGGGCGCAAACGCTATGACTTCCCATGCTATGCGAGGTCCACTCTCAAAAACAAGTCACAAAAAAAAGATAAGCCGAGATACGGCTTGTGATCCAGCGCGATACTACGGATCTTTTCTTATCGATACTGGTAATGATTTCAGTAGAACGGGTTCACCACCGCCAAAACAAGAAACGAAATCACAACAACGCGAACCACTTTTGTCACCCGTACCGCGAGACCCGCAAAATCTTCACGAACGAATCATGTCGCCATCTCGACCCCATTGGTTTTATTTAGCAGATGGTGCTCTTCTGGCGATGGAAAAAAAGAAACCGCAAACACAATCTAAACAAGGTGATCGCGATGACTCCATGATAACAGAAAAAGATACCGAACTTTTTCAGCAATACCAACGTGGTCTACAGCTTTTTATCGATTTGGCACAGTTTTACTCTGAACAGCCAACTTCCGTCGCTTTGGCAAAACGTACCGTTGTGTACGAGGCGACACGTGAGGGCCTCTTCCGTCGTCAAGGACAACGTAAGACTCAGGAAACGCTTTTACAGATTTTAGGTGAGGAAAGTGAACGCGGAGGGAGGAAAATGAAAGAAAACAATTTCTCTTCGCGTATTCCTTTACGTCGAGACAATATTGGAGTCATTGGCTCGAATACACGGTTTTGGTCGATTGAGGAACTCCAGGAAAAGGATTTATTTTCTTTTTACATTCCTTACAAGCAGCTCACACTAGTTGCACTTCGTCAAGTTCGAAGGCAAGCAGAGCAGCATGCACATCGGATGAAAAAACTCTTTGCTATTACACCGCAGTCTGCAAAGGCCCGTCGTTGGCTTTTACACGATGCCGTCATAAATATTCTTCCGGGGATTATTCATAATCTTTCGCAAATTATTCAGTGGTTCGATATGTACGGTGAGGATACAGTAAAGCTTCCTTTACTTATATTCTTTCGGGACGATGAGCAGCAACGACAAGAACGAAAGCATCTACAGGAACAAGAACAACAACAACAGTGGAATCGAGACAAACCAGAGGATCACTTGGACGATGGACAGGCGCCAAAGCTGGTTGAACCCAAAGAGACTTCTCTGCCATCACCGGATGACGTTGCACTGCACGCTGGAAATCTTATTCCACTTGTACAACAAATTGCTTTTTACCTTCAGCGTCGACAAGGAGAGATGCCCCAAAAGGACCATACCACACATCCATTGCAACAGCAACAAATGAATCATTTATCGAATAACTTACTCAACACGGGTGATGTTTTCCAACAACCATGCTCGGCTCCTAGTGGCGACTCCGCACATTCGCCATGGCATGGCGAAAAACAATTAGGACAGAAAAAGTCTACACTACTAAACGATATTGAGAGAGAAATGTCACGTCTGCAGGCAATGGAATTTGGTGACGAGAGATCGGCGGGTTTTTTGCTTTCTGATGTCGCGGCAAGTCCGTATGAGGAACTCCAACAACAGCGATTGGGTGAAAGTAAAGATTTGGATGAAGGAAGGGATATTGAATTATCAGAGAAAGAGGACGACTTTGATGAAATGAAGGATTTCTAAACAATAACAAAAAAAAAAAAAAAAGATGAGAAAAGGAAGTTTGAAAAGTGCTATTTGAAGTTGTAAACTATTGATCATTAATGTATTGGGTATTATTAGTCTTTTTTTTGTTTAGAAGGATTACTTTTTTTTTTTTTTCGTGTGGTGCTCGTTTTCGTTAATGAATTGAAGATAATTTCGTTTATCTCTCTTCCCCACCCACCCACACACATAAACCTCCTCTCTGCTTTTTTTAAAACAAAAAGGAGGACAAATGAAAATGACCGCGCGAACAAAAATGAGAATAACAACACTAACAAGAGAGCGAAAAAACAAAAAAAAAAAGGAAAATATTGGGGAAATAAGACATTTGCATTATTTTATCGTTGGTAGTTTTTCAGCTTACTCTGTCGGACATCTCTGTGTGCGCATGTGCGTTATATATATATATATATATATATATGTTGTCATTATTGTTGTTGTGCTTGTACATTTTTTTTTGATTACTTTTTATTCTGAGTATTTACGGTGCTTATGCGTCTGTGTATATATATATATATATATATATATATATAAGAAATTATCAAGGTATCAACCAAAGTGCAATTGCTGGAGTACAGACAAAGCAAAATGTCTGGACGAGATAAGTGTAGCATAGATCAGCGCTCTCAGAGCGCTACTGCTCGCGGACCTTTTGCGACCACTTCGGCGTCCAAGACACAACAGCAGCAGAGATTTATGCAGTCTGTGGCGAGCATAACAGGTGAAGGCGAACCGGTTTTTCAGGACTCGGAGTTTTGCCATCCATTCTGGTTTGTGAACAAAAACATGCCAGTCGAGTATTGGAACTATGAGGAGGCAAAGATTGAATATAATAGTGGTGAACCGTATGAATTGATTCAAAAAATTGGTCGAGGGAAGTACTCGGAAGTATTTCGAAGCCTCAATCGCAATAACGGTGAACTCTGTGTGCTGAAGATTCTGAAACCAGTTCAGCTCAAAAAGATTCATCGTGAGTTTACTATTTTGAGAAATTTGTGTGGCGGGCCTAATATAGTACGCTTGCTTGATGTAGTAAGTGTTCCATCTGAACGCACACCTGTATTAGTGTTGGAAAATATTGAACCAGCGGATACCTTTCGTTCACTTATGCATAAAAATACACTGAGTAATTTTGATATGCGCTATTATTTATATGAATTGCTAAGAGGTCTTCACTTTGCCCATAGTCGTGGAATCTTTCATCGAGATATTAAACCGCACAATATTATCATTGAACACCGTTGTCGTAAACTGCGGATAATTGATTGGGGCCTTGCAGAGTATTATCTTCATGGAATGGCATACAATGTAAGAGTGGGTACACGGCACTTCAAAGGACCGGAGTTACTTGTTGGACTTCGTCTATACGACTACTCCTTGGATATTTGGAGTGTAGGTTGCATTCTCGCTGAAATGCTTTTTGGTGTGTACCCTTTTTTTCGCGGAGATAGTGATGCGAGTCAGTTAGTGAAGATAGTAGATGTCTTGGGCACTGAAGATTTCTTACACTATAAACGTAAGTACAATATTCACTCACCGAACTTCACAGTGGATTGGGGCGCTAACCATCATCGCGCGCGTCGACCGTGGCATTCATTTGTCACTTCAGCCAATGCCTCCAGGTGTGACGCGCATGCGCTGGATCTTCTGGACAAGATGCTTAGAGTTGACCACCAGGAACGGATTTTAGCAAAGGATGCGATGGACCATCCATTCTTTGATCCCGTTCGCAGTATCTTGCATAGAGATCCACAGGAGCAGTATCCTATTCAAAGTGTTTGATACAAGGGTTAGATTTATTCCTTTAAAAAAAAAAAAATAAATTGTTGTTCTTCTTTTTATATTATCTTCACATGTGTTGTGGTTGAGAAAAAGAAGAAAGGCGCAAAAAAAACAAAAATAAAGGAAGATATCATATTCAAAGAAAAGCAAGAAAGAAGAATTACATTGATGGATTAGATTGGGGGCGAAAGGGTTTCTGTATAGTGAGGATTGATGATAACAACAACAACAAGAAAAGAAAAAAAAAAAAAACAGAAAATAAAACCTGAAAATAAAATGAAAATAATGAATGCCAGTAATGGCCATGATGGAAAGAAAACCGGCGAAGAATTTACATGACGGGAAATGCACAGAAACAGATATCCTTACTATTCTCAAACAAACAACAAAAAAGTTTATATAAAGGCGTTTTTTTTTTTTTTTTTGTTCCCATCGCTTTTCCCTCCTTTTCTTATGCATCTTACTCTCATGGGGTTCATGCGTTGATGGAGGAATATACTTAAGATGAGTTTTTGTGTCTGCCCTTCTTTCCCACCCTCCTCTCCCTCCATCCCCCTCATTCTCTTTTTTTTTTTTTTCGCTTTCTTATTATTTTTTTTTTTTTGTCAAATGATGATATAGGGGAGGGCGAAGAGCAAGCAGGAGTTATGCGAACGGTTTTTCATTTTTTTTTTGAGAGGGAAAGAGGGGTGCTGTGAGTGCTGAGTAATTTTTTGTTTTTGAATTATCATTGTTGAGCTGTATTGAATGGAGTCTCATTGTTAGGGAGGAAATGTTTCATTTGTTGAAAGAGCTGTCATCAAGGGGAGAGGGGAAATGAAGATCAGAGCGAAAGAAAGTGTGTGTCAGAGAGAGTAGAGAGGAAACTATGCTTAATTGTAAGAGTGGTTGCAGGGGCGGGATTATTATTATATAAAAAACAACAACTGCAAAACAGTCATACTTACTTCATAACTTTAAATCTTCTTGTCTGGCTTTTGTATTTTGTCTTTTTACTTATATTCTTCAAAATATGAATATATTATTCCATAGGATCAACTTGTATCAAGCGCACGTGTACGCATCATGATACGCATATTGAACACTTCACAGAGAGGCATTGGCGACCGAATACGCCGCCGTGGCATTCTTTTAAACACAACACTATTTCGTGTGCAGTGGATAAGTCAGGAACGACTCGCAATTGCGCGTCGCAATGCTTTTTCGCAATACATGCATCAGCAGAATGCCGCATTCACGGGAGCGGGGAATGACCCTAAGGCTTCTAGTGGACCAACAGGGAGCTTTAAGCGACATATCATGGAGACGATTGAAGTGAAACCGACCATTAGTGCAAGGGAGGAATCCAATGAAGGAGACAGATCTGCAAAACGTAGAAAGAGCTCAAAGAAAAAGTATGAGCTACACGTATCGCGTGGACAACGAGATCTTTGTCAGCTTCAGCGCCATGCCGCATTCCACAAGAATGCGGTGCAAGAGCAGCAATTGCGTACAGAGTATCAAAGTGCACTCCGATCTCTGCGTTCGATTCGCCGTGCTCTTCAGTCCTCCGTCGTCTCGAGAAGCCGACAGGGCCACCGCGGCACTTCAGAAAATGTGCGATACGCAATGGCCACTACCGAAGCGCTACAGTTCGAGCAATTTCATCTTCTACGGGATACAACAGCTCGTCTAACGGATGCGCATACTGAAATGTGTACTGTCGATGAACTGTTTGATTTCTTACAGCTTCTTGGACAGATTGCAGTATTATCACGCAAACCACATGTGACGGCGCATGCCTATGCTGTGCGACTTGCGCTGAAGGCTCTATTTTTACCCCCGAGAGATCATAACTTTACAGGGACGCAATATTATCGACTGATTCAAGTGATGCTTTCCCTTCCGGCGGAG